>JADLZN010005764.1:0-55223 GCA_018155175.1 Sinocyclocheilus anophthalmus | reverse complement strand
TCTTAACTTTTATAAAGAATATCTCTTTGGATTTGAGACTTTATTCTTTGCAAATTTACAGATCTTCTTTAGGCACCAAGAGCTTGTAACACTACAAAGAGAAAGGAAAGGGGAAAAATTTTAAATTGCATCATATGACCCCTTTAAAAGTTTGTTTTTTTTTTTTAAACTGATGTTAAAAAAAAACTGTCCTTTCTGTACTCTGCGTGAAACAGTTTTTCATTGTTTTATGGATTGTTGCCATCTCTTGCCTCTGTTTTCCATGCTGGAGAATCATTTTAATTTGTTTGGTGTAGTTTGTTTTGTAAACAGATGTTTATTCTAGGTTATAGATATTCACAATTAAAGAGGGAGCAGTGTCAGCTTTTTAATTTTATTTTGAAAAAAGCAAAGATGGCTGTATATATGAGTAGACGAAATAGGGTGGAGGGATCTACAGATGATGATGTGTTATTCATATTTGTTAAAATGTTGAAAGCTTGTTTAAAAATAGATTTTAATTACTATAGTTTGATCTGAAAAAGATTATCCAGTATTTGGTACTACAAAAATGTACTTTGCTTTGTTGTAGAGGATGAATAAATGGTTGATTTAGTGGGATTTGATTTTCGTGATAAAGGGTTGTCTAATAGTTTTAGTTAGCTAGTATTGTAAAAATAAAAAATAAAAAAATCATGACCAGTATATAGAAAGAAAGAAAGATCTTTTGACCAACTTTTTCCCCTTTTGATGTTATTTCTAGAGAGAAAGAAGTATGTAGCAAAAACAAAAAAAAAACCCCCTATATATATATGTATATACAGTAAGTATATATATATATATTTATTATACAGTCGTGGTCAGAATTATTGGTACCCTTGGTAAATATGATCAAAAGAAGGCTGTAAAAATAAATCTGCATTGTTAATCCTTTTGATATTTTATTTTTAAAAATTCACAAAAATCTAACCTTTCTTTGGATAATAAGAATTTAAAATGGGGGGGGAATATCATTATGAAATAAATGTTTTTTTTCTCAAATACACGGTGGACACAATTATTGGTACCCCTAGAAATTCTTATGAGTAAAATATCTGTGAAGTATATTCCTATTCATATTTACAATTTTGAGCATACCAGGGTGATTATGAACATGAAATTATCCAGCCATGGCTTCCTGTTTCACAGGAATATAAATGGGAGGGAAAACAAAGGCCAAATTCCTTAATCATCCATCACAATGAGAAAAAAACAAATAATATATTTCTGATGTGCAGCAAAAAATAATTGAGCTTCACAAATTAGAAAGTGACTTTAAGAAAAAAGCTAGAGCAGTGAAAATTCCCATTTCTACCATCAGGGCAATAATTAAGAACTTCCAATCAACATAAAATGTTACAAATCTTCCTGGAAGAGGACGTGTGTCTATATCATCCTAATGCACGGTGAGAAGGAGAGTTTGACCAAGGACCAAGGACCACAGCTGGAGAATTGCATAAAATAGTTGAGTCTCAGGGTCAGAAAAAAAACTTAAAAAAAAAAAAGAAACAGCACATACACCACCTGTGTTTGGGAGGGTACTAAAAGAGGAAAAAACAAAAAAAAAAAAAAAAAAAAAAAAAAAAAAGAAAAAAAAAAAAAAAAAAAAAAATAATAATTCAAATGAAAAAGAAATGCTCTCACCAAAAACAATCCCAGGCAGATTATGTGTCCGGACACGGACCTTGCAACTTCACAGGGGACTGGCTTGTAAAAAATTAGCTTTTTAGCAACAAACACTCAAGATGGGTTTAGTGCACACAGAGATTAAAAAAAAAAAAAAGTACCCCATGTGTACAATTAAATATACTGCTGTATTTTTTATGTTGTGGGTCTATATTTCTGCTGGTGGTCCTGGACATCTTGTTTAGATACATGGCATCTTTGATTCTATCAAATACCAATAGATAAAAAATCTAAAAGTGACTGACTCTGTTAGAAATCTATAATGGGCCCATGTTTGGATCTTCCAACTGGACAATAATCCAAAAAAAAAACTTAAAAACAACTCAAAAATGGGTCACTGGACACAAAACCAAGCTTCTGCTTAGCTTCCAGTCCCTTGACCTGGAATCCTTAAGAAAAGGAGTTGTGGTTGACTGGAAGGAGGAGAAGCACCCATCATGGAGCTGGGAATTCTGAAGGGTTCTTTTCCTGGAGAGTTTTTTTGTTTTCTTCTGGATGGGGGAATGGAATGGTCTCTGATCTCTTGTCAGGTGCTCTCTAACCTCATCAGGTATTATAGGAGAAAACTCAGAGCTGTTATGCCAATTGGAGGTTTCAAAAAGCATTGAATAAATGGGTGCCAGTAATTGTGTCCAATGTGTATTTGAGAAAAATATTTATTTCATGATGATATTTCCCCCCATTTTAAATTATTAATTCATTCTCCAATGAAAGGTTAGATTTATGTGAATTTTTTTAATAAAATATCAAAATGATTAACAATGCAGATTTGATGCCTTCTTTGATCATATTTACCAAGGAGATATATATTTGCTTAGTTATCAACAAAGCTGTCTTGATTTTGTAGATCATTATACTATTATGCCAACTGGGGTACTTTAATGCACAAATGCTGCCTGTGAAGTAATTGCCTGATAAGGCAGCGTGTCTGTGGTATGATACAAGAACCATATAATATTATTTATTAATAAATCAATTAATGAAATAAAGTTAGAAGTTAATTTAACACGCCTTAGCTGACTAAAACACTGTTTCCGTTTAATGACTTACAACTGCACAAACCTTGTTCATTCTTTATTGCTTTTGATACTACCTAGCAGACACCATAAAATATTCATAGATTGATACAGAGCATTCTTCTTAGTATTACCATTTGATAGTATCACAAGACACTGCTACTGCCACAGGTTTCTAGTTTTATTACTTAGCTGAAGTCCAATGTGTGCCTGACATCTAGAGGACATGCTGAGAAAAATCACTGTCAAGTAGCAGAGATGGGCAAGTAGATATAGGTGATATAATATGCTTTAGCAATTTTCTTTCTAGCTCCGAATCTCTAAATAAGCTCAGAAGTAATTCACTGGAAAAATGGCCATGATTTCTTTCCTGTTTTTCTTCCCCAGTTAAAGGACTGATTTAGAAAAATAAGAAACACATCAGTACTACCATGGCAGCAAAGTAAACACAAAAAGAAAATCTTGAAGTTGTAATTTTTAATAAATAATAAAAAGATTGGAAGGTGACATTCTGATTTCCAGGTATGTCCATTTGGCACCACCCACTCTTTTACAATAACACTCCACACAATCTTCATTATAAATTAGTGAGCTGAATTGGTGAGTGGCTCAGAAAAAGCAAGAGATGTGGATCACTCTGTATATTTCTCTATACCTGTCCTTTAACTGTATCTCTGCAGCTTCACTCCTCAGGTCAGACACATGTCAGCTCCAGGGGCACTTTCGGTTGAACGGGGTGTACCAGGATGGAGATGTTATACTTGGAGGCCTGTTTCAGGTTCATTTCTTCACAGTTTTCCCAGATCTGAGCTTCAAAACAGAACCAGATCCACCATACTGCGAAAAGTGAGTCTGGAGCCAGAAATATGAATATTCTCTTTGCTCTTTTACCTCAGTTAATTTGAAATGCTGCCTTGCTCAAATACTGTCTTGAAAAAAAAAATCTGTATTGAAACCACTGTTAATGTCAATATATAACTTCTGTTTTTCTTAGATTTGATATGGAAAGCTTCCAGCAGTCACAGACCATGGCTTTTGCAATAGATGAGATCAATAAGAATCCAAACTTACTGCCTAACATCACTCTTGGTTACCATCTTTATGACAACTGTGTGAGACTAGGAATGGCGTTTCGGGCTGCCATATCCCTAATTAGTGGGACTGAGAAGTCCTTCTCCAACCTCAACTGCACTGGTCCTCCGCCAGTAATTGGTATTGTGGGTGATCCAAGTTCAACTCCTTCCATTGCGATTTCCAGTGTTCTGGGACTATTTAGAGTACCTATAGTAAGATGGGATGAAAAAAGTACAAATACACTGTATGCATATTTTTGCAATTTTCAGTTAAATGCTGTGTCAATTTCAATAATATATATCCTTGATCTGTTTCTTCCAGACCTTACTTTATCATCTGCTTGTTCATGAAAAAAATGACAAAAGCACTGATCATTTTTGTTGATCGTCAATCTATTCTGTTCCATCTCATGTCTTCTACTCTTTCTCACCATCTAACTTATTAGGTTAGTTACTATGCCACCTGCTCCTGTTTGAGTGACAGGAAAAAGTACCCCTCTTTCTTCAGAACAATCCCCAGCGATGCCTTCCAGGTGCGGGCTATGATTCAAATCTTGAGGCATTTTGGATGGACCTGGGTTGGTCTCATCTACAGTGATGATGACTACGGCGTCTATGCTGCTCAGTCCTTCCAGCAGGAAATGCAGCTGTTTGGACATTGTGTTGCTTTTTCTGAAATCCTGCCCCATGATAACAACCCCAGAGATATTCGGCATATAACAGGAGTGATTCGGGCCTCTACAGCTAGAGTGGTGGTTGTTTTTTCCACTTCATCCTTTTTGTTACCTTTGATGGAGGAGGTGGTGTCGCAGAACATGACAGGCAGGCAGTGGATTGCGAGTGAAGCTTGGGCCACCTCACCTGTATACCACACACCACGTTTACTGCCCTTCCTGGGGGGCACACTGGGCATTGCCGTTAGACGTGGAAAGATCCAGGGGCTTCATGACTTTTTGCTCCGTATTCGTCCCAGCAATGAACCAAGAAATAATATGTTGAGGATCTTCTGGGAGAACATGTTCGGGTGCAGTTATGAAACTGGGGGTACGGTGAAAGATGGAGAGCAAGTGAAAAATGTATGTACAGGAGAGGAGGATCTGATCACCACAAACACACCATACACTGATGTTTCTGGGTTGAGAGCAGCTTATAATGTCTATAAGGCAGTTTATGCTCTGGCACATGCGCTTCATGACCTGATGCAGTGTGAGGAGGGGAGAGGACCATTCAGTGGGAACAGCTGTGCCGACATAACAAACCTGAAACCCTGGCAGGTAAGACCCACAGCTATAGTAAAGATTCTCTTTAGGCATATAGATCAGCTGAATGTGTAAAAGCAAAATATTTGCTTTATATTAATTCAAATTTCAGATAAACATATAACACCTGTCCTGTCTACAAACTGTACAGCTTGTTCACTACCTACAGAAAGTGAACTTCACCACAGGTTTTGGGGATCATGTGTCATTTGATAAGAATGGAGATGCTCTGGCCATCTATGATGTGCTGAACTGGCAGCCAAGCTCTGATGGATCAATAAGGATCTACACAGTTGGTGTAGTAAGTGAAAGAGCGACAACAGGGATGGTGCTCACACTGGATGAGGATGCGATATACTGGAACTTTGAGACAAAAAAAGTAACTAACATTGCTTGTTAATGTCATCCTTTTTGCAGATATGCAGAGTCTAAATGAAGAGTTTGGTTCCAAAACGTTATAAATCCATTTGGATTCATTTGAGTAAAAATGTGTTTTCTTTACCAAGAAAGTGGCAAGATGAAAACCACTATTTTCTGTTTCAAACATTCACATAGCATCTTTAGGTTATAATAACATTAAAAATTAAAATCCAGATTTTCAAAGATTTATTATAAAATTTTATTTTTTCCGCAAAATGCAATAAATCCATGACACTTTTTTTTCTCCCAAAATGCAATAAATCCATTGAATCAATATAAAAGTTATTTTTCATATTGAAACACAACATGGTTAATCCACATATGACAGCCTCTGAACTTGGTCAATACTAATCTTACATACAGGCACTGGACTAAAAATACATTCAATCAGTCATTGCTCCCCAAAATGAATTCAACGGGTCATCTTGTCAATGCTATAAATTAATTACAGCAATAAAATTAAATTTAGTCATGAACAAGAACATGAACAACAATATCACATTAGACCACAGAAATTCCAAAACGACATTTCCCTTACGTTCAACTTCCAAAAGTGCATTCATCTTTGCCATGTTACATTCATTTAGTTGAATAGTGCTATACACTGTATTAACAAAAAATTAATAAAAACACTTACACTGACAAGCTACGCAATATCGCTTTCATAATCGAATGCGACTCATCTGCGATTATGAACGCGATATTGCAAAGCTTGTCAGTGATCTACGGCTCTGTGTATTAAATGCCGCTCCATCTGAAAGCACGTGATGGAAATTTACTATTAATCACAGAACCGGCCTTACTGACGAGATGCGCATGACAATCACATGCGATTTATCGTGCAGCCCTAAGTTTGTATGTTGATCACAAATTACAAAGTAGATGAGGAAAACTAGGATGCCGGGTGCATTCAAAGCGCCGCCATTACTGTCTAGAGTGCGTGGAATGGTGCACTGTGATTGGTTGAACAGATATATCGAATTCTGCAGAGAAGGGAGACTGGCATTTGTCGCAGTTTGGAAAGAAAGGGAGAAAACATGACAGAATAACTCGGCGGATATCGCGTTACTGATTTTACTGATCTTGGCGGAAACTCAATTTTTTTTTAAAATGTCATTTATCGCATTTTGGAACCAAACTCTTCAAATAATAGTCAATACCATGATAAGACAAATGAGAATAATTAATATAGGCCGAGATTGTCATTATGTAAAAAAGATGAGAAACACATCACTAATAACAGTTGGTGTCTCTTTCAGCCCCCAAGGTCTGTGTGCAGTGAGAGCTGCCCCCCAGGCACCAGACGAGCCACACGCAAGGGCCTTCCTGTCTGCTGTTTTGACTGCCTGCCATGCGGAGATGGAGAGATTTCAAACACAACAGGTGTTTATTTTATTGTGGAGATTAATGTTTGAAAATTTTAATGTAACTCAGTTCCCTCTTACATTTTCACTTTCTCTCTCTTGCTTAATCACAGATGCTATTGAGTGCACAACATGTCCAGATGAGTTCTGGTCCAGTCCAGATAATGATCAGTGTGTTCCGAAAGAAGTAGAATTTCTGTCCTATGAAGATCCTCTGGGCATCTCTCTGACCACTGCATCTCTTCTTGGCACTTGCTTTTGTGCTCTTGTGATGATCGTATTCACTCTTCACCGTAACACTCCCATAGTTCGTGCCAACAACTCAGAGCTCAGTTTCCTGCTGCTGGTGTCACTCAAAATGTGTTTCCTGTGTGTGCTGCTGTTCATCGGCCAGCCACAGTTATGGACGTGTCAGTTAAGACATGCTGTGTTTGGCATAAGCTTTGTCCTGTGCATTTCCAGCATCCTGGTCAAGACTATGGTGGTAATAGCCGTGTTCAAGTCATCTCGACCAGAGGGCAAAGGCGCTATGAAATGGTTTGGAGCAGTTCAACAAAGATGCACTGTTCTGGTCCTAACAGCCCTCCAGGTTGTGATATGTGCAGTCTGGCTATCAACTGCCTCTCCAACACCACATAAAAACAACCAGTATATACGATCTAAAATAGTATATGAATGTGCTATAGGCTCAGTGGCTGGTTTTTCTATGCTGTTGGGATACATTGGACTTTTGGCAGCAGTAAGTTTCCTGTTAGCCTTCCTGGCAAGAAATCTTCCAGATAATTTTAATGAAACAAAGTTCATCACATTTAGCATGTTGATCTTCTGTGCTGTGTGGATTGCGTTTGTTCCAGCATATGTAAGCTCACCAGGGAAATATGCAGTTGCTGTGGAGATATTTGCCATTTTAGCTTCTAGTTTTGGATTACTGGTGGCCATATTTGCCCCAAAGTGCTACATCATCCTTTTACATCCAGAGAGAAACACTAAAAATGCCATCATGGGAAGAGAAACACAAAATAAATAGTTTAACATCCTGTCTGCATATCTCTAGTGTATGAACCTTCAAATCAATCAATGCCCTGCTTGTAGACATATGTATTAGTGTTCCTATTGTATGTAATTAAAACACGTGTCTTACGGTACATGCAGATGACTCATGCAATGCCTGTTTTGCATAATGTATTGAAACATGATATACTCACTAAAGTAACAGTAAATTGTAATAAATAAACAAATAAATAAATGCTTTTTACTACAGTTTTAATTGCTTAAGGTTTTTTTTTTATCAGCATCTCCCTCATATGCTGGGCCGACTGATAAATTCACAGACTCATCTAAATGGAAAGGATACGAACAAATAATCTTTGATTGATGTTATTTTAACTAATGTACCCCATGTTTTCTCAGCGATTGGAATTTTTTGTAATGATATTAGTGACCACTGTGCAATATCATGTGTGAGGATTTTAAGATGCTTAAGAGTTCACCCAGATTTATATATAAACAGGTATTTAAAATTTTCAATGTACAATCTTTTTTGCACGATGTGTATAATAGTAATTTACAGGAAAGTTCATCTATACCTGATGTGGCTGTATTTTGGGATTATTTAAAATCTACTTTTTTGGAAATTTGTAATAAACATGCTCCTTTCCACAGATTTAGGGTCAGTGGAAAAAATAATCCCTGGTTCAACAAATCTGTCTCAAACCTTGTCAGGCAAAGACATATAGCTTGGTCCACAGCAAAGAAAACTAATAGTATTGATGACTGGTCTCGTTATAGATTATTACGGAATAAATGCACAAAACTGATAAAAATTATAAAAATCAGTATTATTATAATCTGATTAATGATAATATGAATGATCCCTCTAAATTTTGGAAATTAACACAATCTCTTATAGGATCAAATACATTTACTAGTTGTCCAAATTTTTTAAAACTGAACCAAAGACTAATTTCTGATAAGGCTGATATGGTTAATACGTTTAAAAGTTATTTTATCTCTGCCAGTTCGATTATAAGCACGAATCATTCATTGGATATTGATGAACAGGGCATTGATGAATTGATTAGAACAGACTTATTTTCTTTTACCCCTATATTGTCCACTCAAGTTTATCAATTATTGTCAGATTTAGATTGTAAGAAGTCAGCTGGGCCTGATAAAATAGATCAAATTTTTTAAAAAGTCTCTGCAGACATTATTGCTGAACCAATTGCGTCGATTTTTAATTTAAGTTTATCAACTAATGTTATTCCGTCGTCTTGGAAATCAGCTATGGTTATGCCTCTATTAAAGGGAGGAGATTCCTCTGATTTTAATAATTATCGCCCTATTTCCAGACTATCGGTTCTAGCAAAAGTATTTGAATCTTTGATAAGTGAACAAATTAAAGAATACTTCGACATAATATTTTAAATGTATTTCAGTCAGGGTTTAGAGCGGGCCATAGTACAATAACAGCTGCTACCCTAGTTACTAACGATTTAATTTCTGCCTTGGATAAGAGACAGCATTGTGCGGATTTATTCGTCGATTTGACAAAAGCATTTGATTTGGTGGATCATGCCTTATTGTTACAGACTTAAGAGTATAGGCCTCGGTAATATGGCCTTAGTGTGGTTTAAAAATTATGTATCAAATAGAACTCAATGTGTTTCTGTAGATAACTATACCTCATCAATGTTAACAGTCAAGAAGGGTGTCCCACAAGGCTCTTTACTGGCACCACTACTTTTTTCTATTTTTATTAATGATTTAAATAAGGAAATAACTTTTGCAAAGTTTCATATTTATGCGGACGATACAATTATTTATTCAGCTGCATCCTCATTGTCTCAAGCTATTACAATCCTTCAGGACTCGTTTTATACTTTAGAGTACAATTTATTAAAACTGAAATTATTTTTAAATGCAAATAAAACTAAATACATTATTTTTACACGTAGACGTTCTATGACTACTGTACCGTCTATTTTTACAGTTGATGGCTTACACATTTAAAGAGTAACTGCTTATAAATATTTAGGGATATGGCTTGATGAGAAGTTGGCATTTGATGTTCATATTGATTGCTTGGTGAAAAAACAAACCAAGATTGGGTTTTTTTGTTTCAGAAAAAAAAAATGCTTTTCCTTTGGAGTTAGAAAGCGAATCATACAGACTATGTTTTTACCCATTTTAGATTATGGTGACTGTATTTATATGCATTCTTCCTTACACTTACTAAAAAGGTTGGATAATGTTTATCATGTTGCGTTGTGATTTATAACTAATACTTGCTCACGTACTCACCATTGTTTGTTGTATAACAGTGTAGGCTGGTCCTCCTTATATCAAAGAAGGAAAGCACATATGCTGTTGTTTATTGTAAAGGCATTGTGGGGTATCTTTCCAAAGTATATTACTAGTCTTTTATGCTTGCGTAGAAATAATTATACAACCAGATCTTCAATTGAGATTAAATTAGAAGTGCCTGGGGTGCATTCAGAACATGAAAAATCAGCTTTTTCTTTCTATGCTCCTTGGTTGTGGAATGATTTTCAGATTAATACTCCATTAGAAGCAATTCCTTCTTTGAATATTTTTTTAAAGTATTGCAGCATGTAATGAATGAACCTTGTGGTTGTTTTAATTAGGCTGTTGATTTATGATTATTGTTTTGCTTTGTTTGTCTGTAATTCTGTTCTGTGTGTTGTATAACCTTTTAAATTTATATGAAACTCTTTGTTTGTACGGTCATCTTGGCCAGGACTCCTTGAAAGAGATATTTTTAATCTCAATGGGACCTTCCTGGAAAAATAAAGGATTAAAAAATGAATAATAATAATAATAATAATAACTTTCCTTCATTGTAGTGCCCAGTTAGAGCCCAACCCTAAATAATAATAATAATAAAAAAAAAACAATTCTAAAAACTTAACTTAAAGGTGTGGGGTGGGGGTTTTCATATCATTATCTCCACTGATGTTCTATGATGTTCAAACCCAGATAGCAAGGTGACTGATACAATGTTCATTTTTCATCCAAACCATCATTTTGGCTGAGATTGACATGTTGGATCAGCATGGTTTGTTTTTGTTTGTTTTTTTGATGAAAGATGATATGACACATGGGTGGAGACAGGGATATTAAACTATAATTTATTTGTTACTGACAATCACAAGATCCTGAGAGTATATCTCTCCATAATCACATAACCTGGGATTTGATGCTATCCTGTGCCTTATTTCTTGTTCTCTGATTACTGATTAGATCTGACTTAAATTCATTTGTATATCTTAAAAAGCTGCATTTTTACAGGGGTTTGTAGACTTGAACCCACTCTGCATTATATTTTGAAATAGAAGTTGTGTGAAAGAAAACAATTCTACATTTTAGAACATATTCATAGCAGACTTTTAGATTACTTTTGTCTGTTTTGGAAAATGTACTTGTGAAAATTGGACAAAATCTTCAGGACATATTTGAGAAGCCCTTGCACTAAATGAATCACAGAAACAACCATGACTGTGACTCAGAACAGCTTTATTATAGGGAAACAGAATCACAAAACAGAAAAGAAAATGTCTCACCTGTATATTCTTGCTTTTCCCATAAGAAACTTTTTATTGTTGTTTTCTGGCTTGAGTAAAATATTGTAACATTTTGGGATAAAGATACAAAACAAGAGTCCAAAACTAGAGGCCAATATGGCAAAAATTTCCACTGCTATGCTGTACTTCCCTGGCGAGCTGACATATGCTGGCACAAATGCAATCCACACAGCACAGAAGATCAGCATGCTGAGACTAATTCATTTTGCTTCGTTAAAATTATCTGGAAGTTTACGGGCAAAGAAGGCCAGCAGGAAGCAGACAGCAGCCAGAAAGCCAATGTAGCCCAGTACACAGGCGAAACCCACAGCTGACGCAACTGTGCACTCAAGGATGACCTTTGACTCTTGGATTCCAAAGTTACGGTGAGGTGAAGGTGGACTGACGGCCTCATTTATAAAATGTGCATACACACAGATTTGATCTTAGAGTGTGCGTACACTAAAATCCCTGGCAACTTTCATATTTATAAAAACGGTCTTTGACATGGAAAAGTATTTACCGCCACGTCAGGGTCTGAGCAGACGTATGCACTTTTCCTTGTGGCAAAGTTGGAGTACTGCAGCTATTTGAACATCTAAGCTGCAATAATAATAAAAGCGGTGTACGTGCACGCACCAAATTCATCATAAACAACAAAGATGCAGTGTAAGAGATTAATTGTGCAGTGTATGCAGATTTTTTATTATCGGGAGTTTTTGCGAGATTAAACTGACCTTTTTAGTAGCCTAATGTTGAAATGTCTTTACTCGCTTTCTGTACACAGTTTATTCCATGTTGTTTTTTTTATTATTATTTTATTTTACAAGAGAACTTGCGAAGTCTTGATTTACTATAATACATAAAATGGGGGGGGGGGGAAGGGAGGCGTAAACGCTTCTCTGACTTGTTTGTCTGTGTAGCCTATAAGAATAGGCCTATGTCATGCAATAACGGTTTTATTATATTCTATTCAATAACATAGTTAACTGTTTTTATTATAAAATCTGCTGCTTTGCTTCTGTGAAAATAAATAGACATCAGCCTTAAACTTTGTTTTTGTCATTTACATCAGTTATAGTTGTATAAAATGCAATATATATTTTTGTGTCAGTACATTAATTCCGCATTTGAGCAGCATTAGTAAACTGTGTAAATATAAAGAAATGCCAAATCACATACAGGTTTTTTTCAGACCGGAGACCATAAACGTGTAATAATTTATTTTATTATGATATGAAACGTCCAATTTTTCTTTCAATAATGTTTTTTAGTTTTGCAAGAATTTCGTGATACTAAAGTTTTTATTAGTTGTCATAGCAAGTGATTTTGAAAGTATATGGCTCACTTTTGATGACTGAATTTTACTTGAATTCGTAGTTTATTTTTATTCTTACTTTTGGAAACCTAATTGTTTTATAATTACTATTATTATTATTTCTGTTGTTTCTAGAAGTAGTAATTTTGATAATAGTCAATAGAAGAAAATATAACCACACACATTGTTTGTCCACAGAATAATTACACATTATTAAATAAAAAGTGTCCCCGCACGAACTTCTATCTCCGCCAGCAGGACCTCAATTTCTGACTCAGGAAAGTTTTTTTTTTCTCTTTGTGCTCGTCATTCTCAAGTATAGAAATTCGGATATTGGCGTGTGCTCTTTTATATGGTAATGATATTAATTAGGGGGCGTTTACAAGGCGGAGATCTGACACCAGTCAGCTACGCACAATTTCAAGATAATTTGCAATTTATAAATGTCACATCTGGAAGAGAGGCGTATGCACGTGTTTTTGTGGGCACGTTCGTTTTCTCTGAATCACACTTACGCACTTTTGAGAAATGATCTTAGAACAAATTTAGTACGGTTTATAGGCAACATTTTATAAATGAGGCCCCAGAACACTTCCTCTCTGCTGGCCTGGTCCGAATCATCTGATAAGAGCTGAGGATCCAGGTCTAGTGGAGTGAAATGCAACTAGAACCACAATTGTCTTGACCAGAATACAGGACAAAACTGATCCCAAATGCAGCCTGTTGAATCCTACATGACTAGAGTGATGGCTGGCCTACAAACCCCAGCGAGCACAAGAAGCAGAGTTTGAGAGACAGCGGGAGCAGGAGGCTGAGTTCAGAGTTGTTGGCTTTAACTACCAGAGTGCTCCTATGGTACAGGAAAATCACAGCCACTGTAGCTGTAATGATGGCACCCGAAATGGCAACACTTACCAGTGTGATGCCCATTGTTTCTCTAAAGGAGAGGAACTCAGTATCGCGGGGCACACATTCATTTCTGAAACTATTAGGCCAGAACTCTTGGGGACAGCGAAAACATTTTATTGAGCCTAGGGGAAAAAATATAAAGAGAAACATTAAAGCTTTAAGGTATTTAGTGACTTTATCAATTAGTGTTAGAACATGTTATTGGCCTGTACTGTTACTTATTTCTCCCTCCGTACAGGGCAGACAGTCAAAACAGCACACTGACAGACCCTTCTTAATGGCTTTACGTGCCCCAGGTGGACACTCAGAAGTGCACACGGATACAGGCATCTGGGAACACGTTACACAATATATTACACCTTTTTTATATAATTGTTTAAATTTATATTAGAAGCCCATCTAACCTTCCCAGAGTCTCCAGGCCATTAACTAGCCGACTCAATAATAATGAGCTAGTTCCCATCCACTCATCCGATGGAAACATACTGGAGTCTCTGCCAGTTCAGCAGGTTATAGACAGGTGGAATGCTGCTATCCTGGAAATAAAACTCCTCTCCTAACTGAGTGGTGAAAATGAACTTGTCCAATGTACTGTAAAAGCTGAACATGTCAGGAAAAGAGAGAATATTTAATATGTTTGGAACAACCATAAAATTAATGGGACAAAATATATGAACATTTAACCCATAATTAAAATAAATGATTTTAATGCAGATTCTTAAAACTAATACCAAATACTTAGCATTAAACATTGTATGTATTGCTTATAAATGTGCATAAATGTGAGTAAATATGCCTTACTTGAAAGGTTATCTTACTTAGACGAATTGAAACATTCAAATTGTGTTCATTTGATTAAGTACATAATTAAGGTTCTAAATTAATTATGTTCTGTGCTGGCAATTTTTTTACAGCTGATTATTTAACAGTCGTTTTAACCTTATACATATGCTGCTTTTATATATAATTTTAAATTGAAAGAGTAGGAGATAATAAATTATGTAAATAAAATTACACTAAAAGATTATAATTTTCAGTCCATTAAAATATAACAAATCAAATATTTAAATAAATACAAGTCTAAAACACGTTAAAAATCAAACATCTTTTAAAAACACTTCTTACTATTGTTTAAAAAGTTTGCTTTCTTTAAAATATATGCCAGTCCTTGTAGTCTTTCTCTGCATTAATCTCCTCTGCTGCTGCATGCCATGAATTTTTAATAGGGCGACATTAAATGCATTAATGATTACTTATTATGGAAAAATAAGGGAATAAAATTTTAACGCAGTTAACCCACCTGCCGCGCAGACCTGTCCTCTTACATTTTTCAGTTGCCTTGAAAACATGGGCAACAACTAGTCCATACATATGTGCCCCTAAAATTTGAGATATTGGGCCAAAAAAAACTGTGCACTATGAGTTTTTGCATCACCTGAGCAGCGGAGCATAGCACAATGAGTGATTGGTTTTTTGTCCCAATATCACGAGTGCAAATGTCAATTTTATACAACAGTCAAGTAAATAAGAAAGTTAATATTGGGTTAATATGAAACACAATATTGTCTGTTTTGTTTTTGCCTCAGTTTTGCTAAACCCAATATTACATCTGACACAGAATGAACGGTTGTGCGTCTCGAGCACCCAGCGCTGTTTCCTTTCTGATTTTTTGAACAAAAAAAAAAAAAAAAAAAATCGGGTGAACCAATGATTCAATGGCCCATTCATAAAGAGAGCCATTTACTTAATTCCTGAATGCATCGTGCCAGTCGCACAATGAATGAATGAATGACTTATTCAAGACATTTACCGCCACCAACTGGTTTCTTATTTAGAGTACATTTCATTAAAAAAATAATTCATTTTTACCGTATTAATAAAAATCTAATTACAGCGAGAGTTCACCACCCCCCCCCCCCCCCCAAAAAAAAGGTAATTATATTTCATGCTTTTTTCATGTAACACAAAATGGCTTTAAATTTTCTTTTGTGGGTAATTTCTCAGTCAAATTTAATGGGCGATTAATATGGTATTAACTAGATTAATTAATTGCCACATTGTGTAATAAATTAGATTTTTTTTAAATGTCATCGATTGACAGCCCTAATTTTTTTGTTTTTGACCACTATAGAAATAAATATAATAAAAATAAATAAATACAAAAATGTCACATGAGATGCATACCTCTGCTGGAGTGATGTTGTCTGGAGAGGAGCACTTTGGTTTTATTTTAGGATCAGAGTTATTTTGCGGGGTGCACGCCAGCAAAGAATGAAGTGCATGAGCAGCAGCATTTTCAGCTAAATAAATATTATACGTCACTGTCAGCTGAAAAGTATCGGTAAATCAACTCTGAACCCCCTCCATACTCTCTCTGCCACTGCATGGAGGAAGGGCTTTCTGAATTGCCTTGGAAGAGCTTTTCATAAGGTATGTATTTTGTATGTAATGTATTTTCCCACAAGGTCCTCAAGAATTCATCATCAGGGCAACAGGCAGGATGTAGTTGCCAGAGATGTGCATCAAAACCAGGTATAGGTGCACTTCATAAAGCTACACCCAGTGTAGCGATGGTGAAGAGCTGGGGATTGGCCAAGAGATAGGTGCTAGTGCTTCAGATCTCACTGGCCAGGAACAGCCTGCCTGTCACGTTCATATGGACCAATTCCAAAAGAAACACCTCTACATCCATATACCAAGAAAACACCAGGATTACGTGGGCAGAAGAGGCTTGGATTGTTGCAACCGGCGGCCGGGCCACAAAAACAAAATAAAGTAAAAACGAAAAAAATAGGTAATAAAAACAAAACATAATTAAAAATATTGATGATTCCAAAAAAACACAATTCATGTTCTCTAGAACAAACAAACACATAAATACATCCACAAAAGAGAAGACATGATAAATATGTGCAACACTAAGAATCAAATGATTGCCAACCATTCATCCTTTTGGAGGCTAACTGCTCCCTGTAAAGTGTGTGAAAAAGGCCAAGCAGATTCCCATGCCCTTGATTTCCTTTTTAAACACCTGCACAGCCCCGTGTCCATAGTCATTATTGGCAACCACGGCTCCAACCCCGGTCCAGCCGAAGCGTTAGGCCATCTGTGCCATGGTACATGCCTGATAGGCATCACTGGGGACAGTGCGGAAATTAGGGTACTTTTGTCTGTCACTAAGACACGGGCAGCTGGCCAGGTAGCTGATCTGAAAGAACATTTCAAACATTATTTGACAGAGCATGCATTTAAATGTCATATTGCATATTTACAAATGACTAAACATCAATTCTATCCACATTTTTTGGTGGGTAATAGGCTATAACCTCACCACTGCGATCTGCATGGGACTCAGGGTCCTGGACAGAAGAATGCTTTGTGTAGAAGAAGAATCTCCAATGAGGACATTGGCGGGTCTAGTGGTGCCGCATGTTTTGTTTCCTCCACTAATCATTGACATAACGGGATACGGGAACAGCTATCGTGATATGATTACGTGATAACCCAGTTGAACCTGTGCAACCTTTTGCTGTATTTTGGATCAAATAAATGCAGGCTTGGTGAGCAGAAGAGAATTCTTTAAAAATATTAAAAATCTTATTGTTCAAAAACTTTTGACTGGTATAGTGTGCATTAACCCAAATAAAATGTCAAAAAATCCTACATCTGCAGGGAAAATGTCAGAGAATGATTTTACATTTTATAACCATTCCAGCTAGTCACCTGTTTTTTTTTTTTGGTTGTAATTTTATATGAGGATGAGGGGGAATCAGTTCTGCAAGAATCTAAGGGATAGTGTTCAGAGGCTGGTCTAAATACACACAAAAAATAACCCATAACAAAACACTTTTCCCAACATATATTGAGTTTCTACACAAATACAAAACACACAAACTGACCGCATAAACATGAAAAAAAAACATAAAACATTCTAAATAGATAAAGGCAATGACCAAATAAAAGGTAGGAATATGTGTGTATGAAATGTCCAACAAAGATGCTAAAAAAAAAAATTGGTAAAGGAGAGCAGTCAGTGTTATAAAGTCTTATCTGTTGAAGGGTAAACTGATGAAATGACGAAATGGAACAGAGGGTCAGAAACCCTTTAAAAAAAAAATCTTTAGGCGGTTGCAAAACTGCACCCAAGATCCATAGTTCTGCACTCCACAAAGTACCATAAGTTGGTAGGATACATAAAGTCCTCTACAAAAGAAAACAACTCATTAACTTTCAAACAAACTCACCAAACAAATACAACCCACAAATCATTCAAATAAGTGACTTTCCCCAAACAATAAACCTCACAAGTTTTACACAAAAGCAAAAGATGAAAAATAAAGCAACAAACTCACGGTTGAGCAGCAAAACCAAAGTTTCTCAAACCAGGACTCTCTTGAGAACAGCAGATGCCATGATGCAACTCAAATTGAATCTACCACTCATTATATTACTTCCTATTTTATTCACAAATGAGGATATGCTATTGGCGTCCCCAATATTGGTGTCAGGATGAACAAAGCACTAAAAATGAAATACATTAAATCATGTAACAAGCTGTTACAATTTATAAAATATTATTCTACCAAACACATCAATACACAGACTCCATGTACTTGACAGGTGTGGAGAGAGACAGGAAAGAGAATGAAAAAGGGCGTATCACTTACTCTAAGCATGGTGCTAAATAATCTTTTCTGGTGAAGCTCAGGTCAGAGGTCGCAGCCAGGTTATGTACATTAATGAGAGCACCGATAATCACATCACCATCCTGGTAGAAACCATGACCGTCTAAGCTCGGTGAAGTGTCCAAGTTCACACACTTTTCCTGCAGAGTCTCTTCTACCACAGAAAACCCCATCCCAGCCCCACATACTGCACACAGTATCAGCACCAGCACAGAAATTGGGATAGGACTTGTACAGACATTGACAAAGTTTAGTGTTACATGCTCTTCCCGCACCCTTGTGCATCAGTGTAGGGCAAGAAGAGATATTTCTTTTGACCACAGTCCCAAAAGAGCAGTAGAAATACAAGGGCCAGAGAAAACAACATATGGGACCAAATTGCAGCTCCTCTTGAGTTACAGAATTAAAGACAATTGCACAATAATTTTTGATGAGCTCACAGTTAGAGCTGCACAGGGACATTCAGTATTCTTAGAATCGTGGGGCAGTGATACAGTTATCTTCAGACTTAAAACAACAAAGCCCCATCTGCATGAAAGCCTCTGACAAACTGATTTTTAATTACAAACTCACCAGGGTTTTCCTGATGAACCTGTTTTTGTGTTTGCTGTTACTCAGACTAACACTATCATAGAATACAGCAACCTAGTTTACAACTTTTTGCAGCCTTAAAGTGCCCCTATTATGCCATTTTTAAGGTTGCTAATATTGTTTTATGAGTCTCCTAAAACAGGTTTACATGCATGCAAGGTTAAAAAAACACGTTAGTTTTCTCAAAAAATAGATTTCATTTGACCTCATTTCTAAATGATTCGTAATTGACTCATGCGAAGCAGTTCAAAGAATCAGTCTCTCTAAAAATCCTTTCCGTGAGCCCTCACTGCTGTGATTGGTCAGATGGTGCAGTCCTTTGTGATTGGTCCAGAGCCGGAGAGAGATTGGCTCTGGATTGGTCTTGTTGGAAACGAAACGTCCATTGCCATGATGGAATGACAGCCCTGGAGACTTGTCAATACATAGAAAAGATAGTATCGATTGTACCTTACCAATTCGAGCCGGAGTCTGATGATGAAGCGGTTGAACTGGCTGATCGACAAGAGCACGACTGGAGCAGGACGTTTCTCAGTGGTAAGTGTTAACAAGTTTGTGGTAATTATAAGGTGTGATAAAACAAATTTACTCTCACAGCGTAGGATACAGCATCTTCTCGAAATGTGAACCACACGGAAATTATACTGTTTGTGGGCGGGCAAGTTGGCAACGTAGAACGTGGGCAGACATTATGCAAATGTGTTACTTTGTGACGTAGAGCCGTAACAGAATAAGATTCAAATTCCTGACGACTCATTTAGGCGATTACGAGCCGACTCTTCTTTTTTTTTGATAGACAATAACTTTATTTATCATGCACTGTCGGCTTCACAACTTTGCAGATAGTTTATGTTCACATACAGCTACATGACACACTGCCTGAAAGGTAATATTCGAAAAGGCATAATAGGGGCACTTTAAAGGAATGGGCATTTGACTCTAGGAGTCAAGGCCAGTGGGGCAATGCCAAAACATAATTTAATTAGGCAGAATAAAAAAATGAAAATTGGATATACAGTTATTACAGAGGCAGATAAGAGAAACCACACAAAAATATATTTTTCCTCATAGCAAACATTTCATAATTTTATTGCATTTGTAGGAAAACGCTTACACTCATCTTGGATGAGCAACAATAAAATGAACAATGGACTAGATGCCTTTAAGCACAAAGGAGTTGAAAAAAATCTAAATATTAAGTCTAACAAATGTTATTTTTGCTCTCTGTATCAAAGCAATTATAAAAATAAAACTTTAACCATACAGCTTTAGAATATGAAGAAGAGTTTCAAACTTCTTTAAATCCATGACTAATAGAAAGCAAGCAAGTCAGAGCAAGCAGGTAAATGTGCTGTATTGCATTCAATACAACATAATTATTCTGTGCAAAATCAGAGCACAGCATCTATGGGTCTGTGCATAGTCATGCTGAAAATGTTCACAGTTCACATGCTAAAAAAACATCACAGTAGTTAAAATTTAAATGAAAACCAATCATGCTTTGACTGAGCATAAATTTACCAACATATGTACAAACTACACAGACAAATAACAAGATATGCAGGAAGACTGAACAAAAAGAGAAGCCCCTTCATGACTTTGTTGTACTACATAGTTTAAAAAATAACAAATAGCTGACAACAACAACAAAAAGAAAATGTCTGCAAGAAATATCCAATTCAATTATTTACTTTTTTTTTTAAACCTTGAGACAGCACACATTTTAAACAATATTTTTTTCCAAGCATGACAGGGACCACATGTATATAAAATAATACATTTAATACAGCAGGAGTAGCACAAGTAGGAGACCGTGTTATATGGAATATGTACACAGTTCTGGAAGTGTCCTGCTACATGTACAGTAGTTGCAACTGTTACTAGGAAATACATGCAGAGTCAAAAACAGCAGGTGAGATGCAAGGTCAAAGCCTAAGTAGGAAGAAGACCTCGGGTTCTGATGAGTTGGAGAAGTCCGGAGGGAGTACAGAATCGTCATTATAGTAGCGATCTCCATATCCATAGTGTAGTGAGGTGCAGGCTCCTTCAGGCAAGCCTCGGGCCTCAGGACCCAGATGGTCCAGGTAACCAGCGATATAAGACCCTGTAGAGTGCCTGTTTGGTGGAGGATTTTGGGAGGAAACTGGTTTATTGCGGAGTACTACTTCCATGGCACCCTCAACAGAGTGGTGTTTGAAGGCCTCCTGCTGTCTCTCACGCGCACGATTGGCTATATGACGTACACGACTTTGACTGCGGGACGACAGTCGTCTTGACAGAAATGGTGGAGGGTCTTCAGGATCATCAGCAGAGCTCCGAGAAGCCAGAGGAAGCACTGACAGAGGTTTCGGGATGGGTTGAGAACAAGAGGGGAGGGGATGCGTATAGTCTTCATGTTCCAGTGTTACAAGCCTGCGAAGCTGCTCAGTTAAGGGATCAGTGGACTTCGGACGACCAGATAACCCACACATGCGTCTTTGGTCTTTCATTGCAGGAGTGACAAAACTTCGGCTGATTGACTTGTACTTGCTCTGAAAGTTACATGAAATGTCCTCAGAGGTCAGGTCTCCCAGGCTCTTGGACATGGAAGAAGTTGGAGAGAGTCCATTGTACATCTGAGGAGGAGGTACAGGAAAGGCCTGATTGCGCGGAGATGGCTGGGAAAAAGAGTCTTGTGATTCAACTGTAATCATGTTGTAGTCTGATACAGGTGTGTACAAGTCCCTCTTTAACAAATTATGACAGCCTTGAGTCTTTGCAAGACATTCTGAGGACAAAGAGCTTTTGTTTAAATGCTCTGCCCTGCTGACCAAGCTGTTCTGGTCTCTTGTCTCCTGGTGCCTTCCTTCTGTGGTATCTATTCTGTGATCACCAAGTGTGAATCTCCCAGAATCATTATAACATTTAAACTTCCTTGGCTGGGATTTGTTATTAAGGTAGGTGCTAGAGTTCAGACTTTGGTGTGGAGATTTATAGAGTCTGTGAAAGGGTGATGTGTCCGTGGAGTATGAGTGAACAGGAGAGGGATTGTATGAAAGTTTGTGGAGATGGTTAGGTTCAAGTCTTTGTACTTGATAGGGGGAGGTCTGGTTTAAGCTTTGAACACTTTTGAAATCGTGAAGAGGACTCAAAGGGGTCAGCGTGTTGTCTAAGGGATCCTCGTCTACATTGATCTCCACCTCCATCAGACTGCTGTTTGTAAAGTCTTGGCACAGCAAGAAGCGGTCTGAGGCTGTGCTATTGATTGAGGTTTCTCTGTATCCTCCGAATTCAAAATTTCTGCAGGAACCAGTGGAATGGCATTGGCTGCTATAGCTTTGCTTTAGATTTCCATGTGCAGACCATTCTAAAGGCATCTTGATGGGCGAGGATCCCTGGCTGACCACAGGAGAACTAACCAAGTCATTTTGAAAGTTGTTTTGACAAAGGCTGTTTGTAAATACAGGAGAAAGCACCTCCTCATCCAAGATGGTAAAGACTGCAGGTTCAGTCGTTTTAGGACTAGAAGGTCTCTCGGTTAGCTCTGAGGTTGCGCACACAGATTTTTTGATAACATTTATTGGAGTGCTGGAAAGCTCATTGTTGAGACAAGGAAGGTCAAATGGAGAAAGAGAATATTTCATGGGTTGTGAGTTGGATGGAATTAGGGAGCTCTGCTCATCAGTGAGCTCAAATTGGCCAATCAGAACAGAAATGGATCCACAGGTGTCATACTCATTGTCTAACGAGACAGCGTCAATAAGGCGAGAGAGAGCACTTTCCTGGAGGGACACTTGACTCTTCTCATCTGGCAGAGTCATTCTAGGAGAGTGTGATTTGGTGTTGGTTCGTGAAGATGAGGAAGAAGAGGAAGTTGAGGAATACGTGGCTGCCTTGGGTGTTAGAATGTTCTTTTTAGGGGCTTCCAACTGGCATGATTCTCTATGACTTCCTTCACTCCGTAAGCTACTGCCACCATTACATTGCTCTGTAGGACCTGTCAAGTGGTCTGCTGGCCCTTTGGAAGAACATAATTGATCAGCTTCAGTCTGGGTGAGACCACCTCTTGTGTGTTCTTGTTGAGAATCACTCAGATTTTCCTTACTGTGCTCAATGACCAGGCAAGGGGTTTCTTTTGTATCTTTGGGCTCAATGTTACAGTCTTGAATGTGGTCAGCTGAAAGGGCATGGACATCAGGTTCTTTGAAGGCATAAGTTTCAAAGAGGAGATCCACTGAGACAGATCTGGGTTTCTCATTGAGGAAGGAATCTGTGGAAGACATTTTACAGGAGATGATTGTCAGTAAAAAAAACACCATTACTGACCTTCAAACACCAAAATCCAACACACACCACTCTAAACACAGGACAAATGGAACGTAATACCAAGTACAACTGTGAGAAGGAAATTTGATAATGGCGCTGTGACATGGGGAACATCCAGGTATTTATTTATTTTTTTTTATGAAACAAAACAAAAGTTGTTTAAAAACATTGGTACAATGGCTTAAAACTGGAATGTTTTAGGTGAGTCAACCCGATTATGGCTTGTGGATTACCTTTAGGGGTTTTCCTAGTCAGTTTTCTACTATAGAGAAGCACAACAGTAAAGACAGAACAAGACAAAGGCAAGTTAAGGTATTAAGGAAAGAAAAGCCGCAGGTCTGACACTTCAAAGGGACCAGTAGAGATACTTAAAGGGATAGTTCACCCAAAATTAATTTTACTTTTTCAAAATGTCTTATAATCTTTTTATGTACCGCACACGAGTGAAAGTCATACAGGGGTTGGAACAAGGCTGAGTAAGTTACATAATTAAAATGTTTGGTGAACTATCCCTTTATAAGGACTGCAAAACAATATAGAGCATGTGAAAATGTTAAATAAACAATAAAATTATTAATAGAAGTGAAATAATAGAAAAATTATGAAAATTTGCATATAATATCTTCTCTGAGAGGATAGCAGAAGCTACCGTGAGGAAAAAAAACTGTTTATGATAAGAAACTGCGTTAAACAGCAGCGTTAATGTTATTTTGGATGTAGGGATTCTCACACAGCACACACTCATTAAAAGGGATAGTTCACCCAAAAATTAAATTTGATGTTTATCTGCTGACTTTGTTTCTTCAGTAGAACACAAACTAAGATTTTTAACTCAAACCGTTGCAGTCTGTCAGTCGTATAATGGCAGTCTATGGGCTCCACGGCTTTGAGAGACAAAAAAAAACATACACAAACAAAACCAAATTAAACCCTGCGGCTCGTGACGATCAGAGGTAAAAAACGATATAAATACTGTTCAGTTTCTTGCACAGACCGATCGTTTCGTGTCTTTACACATCAATGTATCATCATGAGCCGCAGGGTTTCATTTGGTTTTGTTTGTGCATGTTTTTTAGACTCTCAAAGCCATGATTCCCATTCACTTCTATTATATGACTGACAGACTGCAACGGTTTGAGTTAAAAATCTTTGTTTGTGTTCTACTGAAGAAACAAAGTCACCTACATCGTGGATGCACTGGGGGTAAGCAGATAAACAACACATTTTAATTTTTGGGTGAACTATCCCTTTAAGACACAGTTCATAAGGGGATGTCAAGGGAATTACTTACCAATGATCGTGTCAGCTCCAGGATCAGGGCCCTCCCGATCTGGGGTGGACAGGCTGAGGTGACTATGTAGGAGCTTATCCAGGGGCATGGATGCTGGACGGTGTTGGAGGGCTTTTCTGTTCCCTGGTCTCCTCTCTACAAAAGTGGGTTGAGAGTCCCCAGTGCTGTGCTTTCTGTCACTTGTAACTTCAGCCAGTGGCATCTTGCTCTTTTTGCGGCCCTTAGCAGGGGCACTGGCAGTCCTTCGAAGAAGGTGGTCAGTTATGGATCGTTTACGAGGTGGAACTCCAATATGTGTGTCCACTGAGGACTTAGAACTTTTATTAAATAAGCCTCTAAAACCTCGCAGCTGACGACCCTGGGAAACAGACAGGGATAGAGAGAGAATTCAGCATACAATATTTATTTAAGCCATTTAACCGTCTGGAACCAAGCAAAACAATTTTACGTTATGAGAATGATTAATGCTGCACAATTTTTACTTCCTAATGTGATACACTACAATGAGTGTCTCCAACCTACATCTATCTATCTATCTATCTATCTTATTTTTTGTATTTTACTTATTTGCACTGATGATAGTTTTTTTGTTTTTGTCTTGTCTACAAATAAAAAGACATATGTAACAGATGATTTAAATTTTTTCTTGTAGAACAAAATACATTTCTTAAAATGACTAATTATTATTTCATGATTATTTACATTTTAAAAAGTTGATCCTACTTTAAAAAAATAATATATTTGCATTTTATATTTCTGTAAAATCAAGATTAGAAAGAGGAAGGCATATGATATTCTAAAAATCCCAGGATGTCTTCTATATGATGAAACAGATTTACATACGTGATCTCAGAAAAAGAAAAATCTTTTTTTTTCTTTCTTTTTTTTTTAAAATGGTGTTGCTGGGTCCCGGGTTAAATCAAACAGTCCTCACAGACAAAAACATACATGCAATGTCACATTTCAAACAGTCAATTTCAACAATCTCACAATGACAATCTTTGTATGGACTACAGCAACAAGACAGATACAGAATTTCTGCTCCTGTACAAACCACTGCATTACTGACTAAGTTCAACAGATGGCAGCATATTCATTTGTAACCATTAATGATTAATTTGACCATCTTTCATCTTTCCAGCCTTCAAAATTCAATATATTTTTTTTACAAGAGGAAACAAATCCAGCTTTAACACTGAGGACAGAACTGACCAAAACATAATTACTTAAAAAACAAAAACTAACAGACAAAATGAAATTTAAAAGGCATGTCCACACAACTGCACATTTACAACAGCTTAGTGTTCACTGAGCAAGAACAGGATGTCACATTGGCACATTAGAAGATGCTCATGCAGTTCCATGCAGCACACTACATAGCCAGGGTACCTTATTAGCTCCTAGCAAGTGCATTATGGTATAGCTTGGGTTGAGGACTAAAGGACTCCACTGGAAAGTAAAAAGGTTGGAGGGAACTTCAATAAAATGTCAATGGAGGAAAATATCAATAAAGTGATTTAGTTTTTTTGCTGATCTGTTTTTCTGTATTGAGATGGAAATGAGAAAAAATGTCACAGTCACAGGTTTAGTCACACCAGTAGAAATGGATGAAAACAACAGCTTGCATTACAAATTGTTATGCTAACCAGCTGAGTTTCTTAACACCTTTTAATTCATTCAAAACACCCCAGTTTCTGGAAAATGTTGCTTTAGTAATGAATAGGAACTGATCTAATTACTAAATGCATGAAGAAATAGAGAGTAGAATTTAAAGGGGTCCTATTATGCTCTTTTACAATGTCTTGAATTTGTATTGGGGGTGTTCTAGAACATGTTCTCATGCTTGGTGGTTCGAAAAAAACATTTATTTTTTACATAATTTACATTATTACAATACCTTTCTCCCCATCCTGACACAAACGGCTCGATTAGTTACGGGTTTAATGAAGGCCCGCTTTCCGGAAAACGAAATGTGATGTGATTGGTTAGTTGTCCCAGTGCGTTGTGAACATCTTAGACGGTGTTTCAGTACTGCCCCGCCCCTTGCCAAAGCAGCATGTTCCGTCTGCTCCGGTTTAGTTAAGGATGGTGTCAATATTGCCATATCAATTTGAGCCCGATTCAGACCCAGATAATATTGAACAAGAGGATCGCGCAGAACCTTTGCACGCACGGATATTGCAAGACATATTAGAGTGGTAACGTTATTGTTGTTTTTTTTTATAACAGATAAGTGCATATGTATTATTTTTATTGTTATTTAATTCTAACATTATAAAATGAATTGCAGTGAAACTGTTATACAACTGAATTTATTTATGCCATAGTCCAGTGTTTCCCAGGCGGCATATGCTGTATATGCAAACTCATTCTCTGCCAGCAGGAGGCGCTGTTGGAGTGGTAGAGATCAAGGTTTCCCCGGTAACTGGCTGTGTGATTAAATGAAAATGACATCCAATTTTCTGAAGACAGTCAGTTTCCTTCAGAAATACAGTGATGTAAAAACACCCGCTCTCAATGTATGGGAAACACTGTAGTCGCATAATTGAAGTGTAAATTCTGCAGAGTACATCATTATTCAGTATTGTACTGTCAGCAATTTATAAAAAAAAGTTTTCATAATTGTAACATATATATTTACATACATAATTATTAAGGTGCATGTGTAATAACTTGCGAAAACTTGAAGCTACAGCAGA
The DNA here is from genome assembly GCA_018155175.1 of Sinocyclocheilus anophthalmus. Classification (NCBI taxonomy): domain Eukaryota; kingdom Metazoa; phylum Chordata; class Actinopteri; order Cypriniformes; family Cyprinidae; genus Sinocyclocheilus; species Sinocyclocheilus anophthalmus. The sequence goes on along the minus strand of JADLZN010005764.1, from coordinate 28,006 downwards.
ACTTCGTCGTCGTAGTCTTGTCTGATGCACTCAACCAAGCGTTCTAACCACGTCCTCGCCCCTCCCCACCCCCCAACCATTATAATTTCCGTAGGCAGGAATTATTTTAATGCTATTCTAATGGGCCACTTTCTGATATCACAAAACCCGGAAAACAAACGCTGTAGTCCAAACGAGCCGTTCATTGTAGTTCTTGAAAAGGGATTTTTTTATTAAACGAAATATCTCCCTTTGGAGTGGACTTTGAGATTCGTAAGTTTGAAGATCTTTTGTATGCCCAAACATACACTACACTGACTAAAATTCAAAAAGTGAAAAAGCATAATAGGACCCCTTTAAATTGGTAACATGCCCAGTGGAAATGGCTGTGGATCTTTATCAGACTGATTAGGTACAGCTGTCTGCGTAGTTATAAGCTCACCTTCCCATAGATGTCATGCACTGTGATATGGACAAAAATGGATGCCTCTGTCATTCCTTCCAAATAAACGTGTCTAAATCCTGCAAGAGTGGGAAAGAGGAGGAATGATTAAAAATGGGATGGAAGAAAGGCATTTGCATTTGTGAGAACATTCAGAGAGTGAATGCAACTGAAAAAAATAGGAAGACATGGTGTCATCAGTAGCTGTAGCACAGTAGCATGTCTTCCATCGGTGAGACCGTATGACTGTCTGTGTGAGGGCAGAGAGAGTTCAGCAGCAGACATGTCCAAAGGCAGCACCTCAGGCCTCCATTACTCTAATGACATGCTTCACATGACACCCCTCTGAGACACAGGGACCTGCTGCTGTCCCTCACACTTGGCATAATGACCCTGATTTCTTTTTATCTTGAGATATTTTTATCTCAGTCAACTTGTGATCTTTTTTGTCTTTTTAATCTGCTTATATCAGTTATGTAATTAGCTGATAATGTGACACTTACTATAACATACATGGTTGTTTCTTAAACTACAGGCACTTTTATGTCCCAAGGGCTGAGTTGATTTACACAGTGGGGACGTTTTGTTACATGAAGGTTACCAAAAATTATATATGATGATATATATATATATATAATTAATTATAATTGTAATAATCGGTGATCTTCAGTATTATTCTATAATTACAATCCTTCATATAAAAAGTAAAACAAAAAATTAATAAACCAATGATTAGATATAGAGATATAATATATCTAGATATATATATAATATCTTATATATATATATATAATATATATTAAAGTATTAATTATTTATATCAATAATTTGTACATGAATATATTTTTACACAAACAGCAACCAACATGATTGTGATGATGATGAAAGGTAAATATCACTTGTGAACAGAAAATACTTGTGTTATTTTCATTCAACTGCAATATTAACACTATGTGAAAATATTATGTAATTAATTCTGTTATGTAATTCTGACATTATTTATTGATTCAGAAAAAAATGACAGTTCTGAAAAAATAGGTGCATGCATATCTCCTGATGTACTTTACTTTTTATTCAACAACCGGTCCAAAATTTCCCATAGTTGAAGAGACAACCACACAATAGAATAGTGCTGGGCGGTATACCGGTTCATAAAAAATACCATGTTTATTTTTCTTACAATATGAATTTTTAAAATACCGCAATAAAATATGTCACTTAAACAACGTTCGGAAAGCGACACTGTTTGAAACGGGTCTCTTTTCACTGGTGGACTGTGGTGAGGGAACAGCTGTATGTGTTACTAAGCGTGAAAGTTCTGAAACTGAAGCTGTAGAACTAATAGAACGTGATGACAAAGAAGAACTCATCCACAATATCCACATTGACCGCCACAAATATCCACCGCCCCCTGCCATCAGCTCCCACGTCTCACACACACACGAGCGCGACTTTAGCACTAGATTTAGCAACTTTCAGACCCTTTTAGCAGCTTTTTTTCCATAGAATATTCATACTGACAAACCTAGCAACTTTTTTGTATAAACCTTAGCTATGGTTCAGTTGGAAGATTTCACCAGTGCTGTCCCGCGAACGCGAGGTCTGACTTTCCCGGAGAAGTGTCACCTCTCTCGGCGTCTGTTCTGTGCAGTGAGCGGCAGAGAAGCAGCGCATTCAGTTGGCCGCACCGCAGCCAACTCATCAATAAATGAGTACAAAACAGCATTTCCAAGCACCTGTCACTTACTGATTGTTTGAAAATATAAATATGAGCGTAGTTCGTCTGTTAATATCACATGCACTTTTTTGTTTGTTGTTTTTTTTAGTTTGTTACTCAGATGCAGGCAGTGCGCTGCATGAGACAAAAAAGTAATATAGCCAAAACAACCGCATGCATCTTTAGTGTAGATGCATGCTGATTTTATCAGACGATGCCGCGATTATAAATGAGAGTGACTCCTGGTTAACATGTATTAAAAGGGGTCGTGTTTAGTCACTATTTAGTGTGGTATTTTTTGACAATATTCACTCATCATGATGGTAAAATAGGGCATTCTAAGTCAATATACTGCAGTATTTCCTCTCTCAATCAGTAGAAAAGATCATGCATGAAAAAACATACAGTAATGTACCGTGATTGAAACCGATAATTTTGAAACTTACCGTGACATAAATTTTTGGTCATACCGCCCAGCACTACAATGGAATCTCTCTTACCTGGCATGAGACTGCTGAAAGCTACGGTTCTCTGGCCCACAAAGTCTCGTCCAATGGGGTCATGATCCCAAACTAGGAAGCGCACTAGAGCCACCTCGGGCATGTGAAGTGTGAAAGACACAGTCTCTTCCCACACAGGGTTAAAACCTGCATTAACAATCACACCAAAAGTTAAAAAAGGTTAATGCCCCAAAACGTTATTTCTGTTCAAATAAGCTCAACAAATCCCCAGACACATAGGCAAAACCAGTGAAGCTGTACCATTATCATCCACAACCCTGGTTTGTTCTTTACAGCAATCCACCGGAAGACCAATAATCTCCACCTCAACGAAGGGATCAATGATCTATGAATAAAGTCCACAAAAGTCAAATATATTAACTGCATTTCAACTCTGAATCCGATAGGAAATGTACTCTTAGGTGGCATCTGCTTACCTCACCACGGTCTCCCAGCATTGAATCAGGAGGTTTGGGCAGCTGCTGTCCACTAATGATTTTTATCACCAATTGTTTCTTCGGATTTGCAGGGAGCGGATCATTATTCAGTGGGTTGAAGGAGCCTGGAATAGATTTTCAGAGATTAACACACTCCCCAGAGTAATTGAAGAATAACTTTAAACTTAAGTGTCAAGTCATTTTTACAGTTAAGTCTTCAGTGACAAAAACACAGTGGTCGTATATTTTGATTTAACAGTATTTTGAATGCATATGTGTACCTTTACACGTTGGGCCAGGTTTGAGCACATAGCCACTGCCTCCATTCACCATGAACTTGGCTCTGTTCAGTTGCATCATACGGCCATCAGTCTGGTAGTTTAAAGCCACTGTGGGTTAAACAAAAGAAAAACCTTCATTCTATTTTTCCAAACCTTCATTACATTATTTCTTGAGTCCATTTTTTTTCTCTTTCCTTATATTTTACCATCCTTCCTTCATTTATTCAGGATGTTTTTCAGCAAAATAATTCCATGTATTTATTCATCTGTGTAAAGCTAAATAAACTGGATGGTTAACAAACTATGAGGTTTTATCATGGCCTGGTAAGCATTTTATTTAATAAACAATCAGGGGGCAGAACTCAGCTGCAGCTCCACAAGTTGACAATTACTCTGTTTATTGGACCTATATGGGACGCGACACACGCACACACACACACACACCTGCTTTTGCAATGCTTCTGCATATTTTTCTGTCTTGTTCCTGGTTAATTTCTGACTTTCTGTCTTTACCCTTTTTCTTCTTGTTTATCTGATTCTTTGCAACTTCATTTCTGTTAGCTGCATCATCATTCACACACTCTGTTTAAAATTGTAAAACAAAGAACTGGTATTATGTAAAATGAAAACTGAATTATATCTGCTACGCTATTTCTACAGGTCACTAGGTCACTAATCAATCTTTATGTTTGTATATGTATTTATTTTCGAAAAGCACAAAGTGACAGTGAAAGGCCTTTCTAACGTTTACAAAACATATTTATTAAAATAAATCTTTTGAACTTTATATTCATCAAAGGAAATTCTTAAAATAACCATATCACAGTTATAAAATCGTAACGATCACAGTTTCCCAGAAATATTAAGTGCCGTTCCATACGTCTTTTTAAATATTGAAGTGGAGTAAGTCTTTTCTGGATCTTCATCAGTATCTGGACAAGCCCAATTTGTAAAACCATGCCTGTTATCCCGGGGTTAACAGATAAAGTTTTCCACCCAGTGGAGACAAAAAGGGTTAGGTTCCATTGGATTTATATATTGACAATACATTTGGTTATTTATTCCGCTTAACATATTCTATGGGGCGTTTTTGGTATTTTCGCCTAAATTTTTCATACTCAAATTCAAATGTTTGCTCTATACACATACAATGGAGGAAATGAAAAAAGAAAATGGTGTCATTGTAAAGAAAACCCTTTGAACTACAAAATATGAGTGTAATTCTTTATAAATAACATTATATATGTTTCAAATATTACAATAAACACAAAAAAACTGGCGCTTTTGGAGTTTAAAAAATATATATATTTTTGAAATTCTGTAATTCAGGTTCTATTAGGCCCAGCTATCTGCAATTTACTTTGTTTGATGCCACTAGATGCCAAAAAGTACCAGAAAAAAGAATCTTTCAAAAAACAGCTTCTAAACAGGAGTTAGAACATTACTTGTGAAGCGATTGAAAATGTCCAATTCTGCATCTAAATGTGTCATGGTGAGTTTCCTCTGCAAAAACAAGCTTTATAAAACACATTAACCCCACAATCCTATTGTACTCTGTGCCATAAGCACTTTAATTGATTATTGATTGAATTATGTTTCATTTTTATGTTTTTCTAAGTAGTAATATACAAAATGGCACAAGCGAATTGGACCAATTTCAAATATTGTTCATTCTACAATCAAGTTAAATTCTTTCAGGATACACAAGACTGTCTACATTATAAAATATATATGGTCTATAACAACCTAAAATAGAACCCATATCCTCCAGCTTTATATCATTCAATTTATGTGCATTCTGTATTGGGATACTGATTCACAGCATCTCTCACCTCATCAGTTGACTTACTCCTGTATCCTGAGCATCTCTCCATGACAACACTGTATCATCCGTGGTCCAGAGCGGAGCTAAATCGCTATCCGGCAGCTATCTCTACATTCAGAGCGTCAAACAAACATATATCACCTCATCCACACCGCACTGTAAATAATCCATGTATATTCACTGTATACTTACTGAAATGCATAATGTACTGTACTTTTCTGTCAATAAACAAGTGTATCAAGTCTATCACGTTTCATAACAAAGAATAAGCTCTCAAACACGCGGAGACTCGCTCCTAAAGCCTCCCCAGACGCGCGCTCATTCCTCTCCACGGCGCCGCTGACCGTTCTTCATAATATATAACTTGTAATATGATAATCATAGACTGATATGATCCAAGTAGAGTTCCCTGCAACTCTTCCTTGCGGAGAAAAGCCTCCAATTCTCGCGTCCACGAACTACAACAGCCAGAAACCACAAGCTGCGAGACTGGATGGAGACCCCCCCTCTCTCACCCACTCTGGTGATGCAGAGGTATCAAAGTTCACAAAGTCTGTAATGGCCTATCTGAGTGACATGTAATCTGACCAACTGCAGCCCAGAACTGACCGCATATCTATAACATCAGACGTGCTGCCTGTGCACTGGAATGAGATAGAGAGCGCATTGTTTCCAGACGCGCTGGATTCCGTTACCTGGACAGAATGCGAATATCTCACCGATGGAAGCACGCAGAAACGTGAAAATGGTCTTGTTTGAAAGAAGAGATCCTAATCTAAAAGATAACAGGGTATATAGATATTTGTGGCTGTTTGCGGCTAACTGAAGCAGTGCTACGAGTAGGAATGTTACACATAAAAAAAAAATTCCCCCCCCCCGCAATTCAATTGAAGATAATTCGATCTAGTGATGTTTCACCATGAAATAATCTACATCGTCAAATTCCTGAGAATGACAGCTTTCTTTTGATATATGACTTGACTTTTTTTTGAAAAATGTATAAAATACACATTCTTCGTAAATAAAATTCGCAATGGTTAGGCGGAAAATCGTGTGTGGGACGAATACATTTCTAAGCTTAATTTTACTGCTTTATGAATATAAAAACCAAAAGGAATGGTATTCTTTGTAAAGAAGACACTCCAAGCTTTCAAATTAACCCATATATGGGCTGATACCATATAAGGAAGGCTATGTAAATGAAGCATACACATTTTTAACGCGATTTTGGAGAAGTTGCAGAGTTTAACTGGTTTTAAACAAACAAACAAAAAATTATCTTTTATCAACAGATTTTTTACAGTACTTACACATTAGAGATTTGACAAGGACACATTTCATAGGATTTGAAAACATATCTATCAAACTCTCAAAGCTCTAAGTAATCGCAGCCCACTGCACACTGTGCGGTTTCTTTCTTGTATGCCCTTCTGTAAGATGGGGTGAATACAAACACAGATTTTATTAAGCAAGAATGGGAAAAAGGAACTTGCTATAGGACTGACAAATGATTCATTGGAAAATTGTCTTATTCACAAGTGCTCTATTAACGCTAGGCACTAAATTCAATTCAGTTATCCATAGGTTTCATTATTAGAGAATCAAACTGCACAGGATTTATCCCAATATTTCCTATATTCTCTACACGTAACAAACTCAAGAGGAGCTAAGATACAAGTTATCTAACAGACCTAAGACATCTGTAAAAAATATGGAACCTAGTAAAGTCCTTAATCAGCAACCTTGATTTATAACTTTTTAAGAGCTTAGTGTTCATGGAAAGATAAGTGTGCCTTAACTAGATTTGGATACTGGCTGGTAAAATCTTAATAAAGATACTTTTCAAATGGCATCTGGCAGTAAGGTTAATCACTACTACCTTTTGTTTTTGTTCCTATGTTAAGTTACAGAGTGAAAGAGTATTAATCTGTGAGACAGTATAAGTTGTGTAAGCCGTCAGTTTGCTTATTTCATTTTATTATGATTTATATTAATTAGATTTATTTATGAAGATTTTCCATTGACAGGTTTATGAGTTACGTAGGTGCTGTATATATATATATATATATATATATATAGTATATATGGGTTATGTACGTGGGTATAATGCGAATATGGGTATGTAGGTGTGTTGTATTTTTATATATATATATGTACAGTCAAACCAAAATTTATTCAGACACTCACATTTTCTCACATTATCACAGTTTATTCGCTCTAGTTTAGAACATGGCCATACAATATGGACATAACTCAAATTTAAACTTTGTCAGAACAATTAATCTTGATAATGTCGTACATTTGAGCAAAACATGAATCGGTCAAGTGTCTGAATAATTGTTGGCCCCAGGTATATTGCATACATTTCAAAAAAGACTAATAGGCCTATGCCCTAACAAAATATTCCATACCGTGTGGTCCACCAAAGTGTGTTTACCTGCTGAAAATGTCAGGCGCCTCTACTTAAAACGACCAGCTGGTAGGCTCTTGAGAATGCTTTGGTGGGCACGCGTTTTCCAGCGTGTCGATTTGGGTTGCTAGATTGGAATATCACGCAGTACATTTTGAAGATATACTAAATCTAAAATGCAGTAACCCACAATGTAACTTCTCTATTGCTTGTTCGTTGTTGTACAAGTATGAGGATTGGTCGGTTCGGATTTGTCCTGCCTTTTGTCCACTGATTGGAAAGCTGGGTAAAAAGTGACAGTTAAGCGCTGCGTTTTACCCAAAGCTAAACAGTTTATCAACTCTCAGCCACACAAAAAAAAAAGAAAAAAGCACAGAGCAAACAAACTTGTACAATATTATGATGGCAATGCATCAAAATTCAGTGTCATTAGTTTGCCAAAAAGAACAGAACGTTTTACGCACCATTTACACATGGTAGGGAGCAGGTGTAAATTTATTTGGTACCAACTAACATTTTGAAAATACGAACACTTTCATGAATCCGAAAATTTACGTCAGAATGACTTTCCGAATGATTTACACAAAAATTTGTTCTGCTCGTGTTTCATGAATGAGGCCCATTGTCACTGCTATCAAAAGATAAATAAAATTATAGAAATAAATTATAGAAATGTAAAACTAATGCACTTTCACTTGTAGGCTCTGACTTTTGCACCCCCACTCTATGTGTGTTTATATGTAATGTGTTTGTGCCATGGATAGTGCTTATGTGTGCATGTGGAAAGTTCATATGTGCATTTTCATACATGACTTTGCATATGCAAAATTGCACAAGTGTGCCAACTTATCAATTTGTTTGCACAACCAAGACCCAGATGGTATGCACAGCAGGGAACATATGGCATTATAGAGGGGACTGCTAAAATACACAGCATATGCACATACACTCACAAAGGGGGGTCAGCTGGTCAACTGGGTCACAGGTGCATTTGGCAATTTTGATGTTATGGATCTAAATCTTTACACACCGTATCAGTGAGTGAGCTTACAAAAATCATTGAAACTAATGTGAAATTGGACTGGATATTAGACTGTCATGAGTGTCCATTTTTTGTGCTTGGACATATGTGTGTCTTTCCTCACCTAGTTGGCAACCCACATTCCAGTACGTCTGTGGGTTAAAGTTACTGGAGTCAATCCGGTAGGCAGAGGGATAGATCCGAGAGAGCTGTCGTTGGTTGAAAGTCAAGAAGCGCTCAGATCGATGGTGCACCAGGTGCTGAGCTCGTGTCTCACTAAACGACAGAACATTATAGGGTGATCCTGAGAGAGACGGTGCAAGAAATCTTGGGTTAGATGCATGTTCTTGAAACAGCCTTTGCTGTAAAGTGGATGCACAACATATCTTTGTAGCAAAAGCTTTTTTTCCAAAAAAAACCCATCTATATTCCAAAAACCTTCACGGCAGGGATCAGTACTCTACAGAAGCCCGTTTCTGCCACTGAATACAAAATAAAAAAGGTAATTGCAACTTTTTATCTAACAATTCTGACTTTTTTTCTCACATTTGCGAGTTTACATCGTGAGATATAAACTTGCAATTGCGAGTTTTAAAGTCAGAATTGCGAGATATAACCTTGCAATTCTGAGAATTGCATCAGAATTGCGACTTTATTTCTCACGATGTAAACTCGCGATTCTCAGAACATATCCGTCTTTTTTCCCCCCCCTCAGATCTAGACTGGCAATTGTGTGTTTATATTTCACAATTCTGAGAACAAGTCAGAATCACAAGAAAAAAAGTCAGAATTACGATATATAAACTTGCATTTGCGAGAAAAAAAAAAGTCAGAATTGCGAGTTTTTATCCCATAATTCTGACTTTTTTTCAGAATTGTGAGATATAAACTTGCAGTTATGAGTTATAAAGTCAGAATTGTGAGATTCAAGTTACAAAAGACTATTCTGACTTTATAACTTGCAATTGCAAGTTTATTTCTCACAATTATGAGAAAAAAAAGTCAGAATAGTGAGATTTTTTATTCAGTGGCGGAAATGGGCTTCCATAGTAATCAGATATGGTAAAATAGAAGACATTTCTCACCCTCATCTAAACACTCCTGAGAGGCCACAGAGTTGGTGAGGACGACCAGAACTGATAGATCTCTACTCAGCTTTATAGTTTTTCTTCTCCTTCCACCTCTACAGACAGACAGCAAAATATAGGCAGTTTGTGAAACGTCTGACTATTAGATGTAATGACATGCTCCAGGTCAGGTACACAGTACAAAGATAAGAAGGAATGGTGACTAAAGAAGTAGCTTATTTCTCAGGAAATTACATCAATGTCCAGCACAACAGAGACATACAACCTTAATGGAAACACAAACATAAATGGACTACAAGCAAAAATCATTTTCTTAATCAGTATAGAACTAAAAATGTATTACACTTTACATAAACATATTAAGTAGTACAGTGCTTTTCAACATTGATAATGGTAAGAATTTTTTTCAGCACCAAATCAGCATATTGCAATGATTTCTGAATCATATGACACTGAAAACTGCAGTAATGGCCCCTGACTATTCAGCATTGCAATCACAGGAATAAATTACATGTTAAAATATAAAACATGTATTTAAAATTGTAATAATATTTCACAATATTTGCTGCATTTGGGATCAAATAAATGCAGCTTTGGTGAGCATAACAGGCTTTTTTCAAAAATATAAAAAAAATTGACCAACCCCAAACTGCTCTCTAACATGTGATTTACTATAAATGAATGAAAATGTCCTCATAACTGATTATGCAATGCATCTTCAAACACTTCACATGCAGTTTGAAATGGTTGAAGATATAAGCTCAAATGCTAACAGCACCCTGTTTAATCAATCATTACATCCTTCCTGCACATATCTAGACTAGGAAATCAGAGTGAAATTAAAGATAAGAAAAGCCCCTTTCAGAGTGATGGTTTCATTACAAATGACTTTCCTCATGGTGTTAATGTAGCTCATTAAGCATACAAACGATGGCAAATTCTCATTAACATAAGACACTAACAATCTCTTCATTATGCCACATTATGGGGTGAATTTACGAAACAGTTGTACCACATGCTTGCAATTATTTCAGTGCATTTCAATGTAAATCTTTTCAGCACAACACGCCTGCTATATAAATTAGGTTCATTATAGATCATAGCGACTTAAATATTCACAGAACTCAGGTCTATTTGCCAATTAACATGGGTGGTAAACTGAATTTTATGTGATTTTATGAGATGTTTTTACACCTTCCCTAGCAACCATGGAAGCATTAATTCATTAAATGATGATGAAATGTATGGAGCTTATAATATGACAAAACTATTTGAATTTGTATTGTATAAATTTGAATTATTAACAAGTGGTATTTATCAAAACTGAATAGTATGTGGCATTTAACATAGTTCTGAATTAGATTTTTTTAACTAATATTGAACGTCGGATATTTAACACAACTGCATTTTTTTATAGCAGAGTTTTATAGACATGTATTTTCAAACAGCGTTTTTTTTGTTCTGAATTCTTTAACTGCAAATATCCAGTTTTTAAAAATACAGCTTCAAGTTTTCAAGATGAAGAGGAAATTCGGAACATCAAATTCAATATTCTAAAATTCAATACGCAGAAATTCAGATCGTACAGAAAGTAGGTCAGAGGTAATCCACAGGGAAGAGCAGATGAATTCTGAAAAGTCATACAAAGCATTTTGGCCAATTAGTAGTTTTCTGGCGTTCAGATCAGGTTGATCTACCTGATCATGAATCGCCCAGAGGTATCCTAATTGATTCTTAAACATATGGTTTATATTTATGTTAAGTTAGTGTTCCAGCAGGGTGATTTTGTCTAAGCCAGTGATTCTCAACCTTTTTTACTCCAAGGACCCCATCCTCTCCAAATCAATACAAAAATTCTACTGCAGACATTCTTTACAACTTAAAAGTACATAAACCTCAATTATACAGTAACTTTAACAAATAAGTACAAGTCAACCTGCCATTCCAAACAAGACCACAGGGAGACGCCAAAGGACTGCATACACGGATCCATGCAGAATGACTAAACACACCAAAACACAACTGTAAAATGAAACCGTTCTGAATGTGTGGAAACTCAGCGATTGGAAGGCGGGTCGATTTCATCAGTGAATATTTCCTCTGTCAGAACAAGTGAATTTGAAGCGTTTGATGCCCATATGTACATAAACACTACTGATCCTCAGATATTTCTTCAAAACACGCTTCTTCAGCGAGCATCCATTATAAAAAATTAGCTGTACATTAATATGTGCAGTATATAATGTTATAGTGATATGTGCGCCATGAGCACACATACATAGGCTTACACGGTTTGTTTGTGCATCAATAATAACAAACCCACCTGCGCCTAAGGTACGACTCCTGCACGTCACTGTATTGTTTTTACCTTGATTACAATCATCATCCATCAAAAATTTACTAGCACAACACTGGCTTGCTTTATCCAGCCGAGAGCTGTAGTTTGCATATATGCTCATGCAGCGGTCGGGTGTTTTGAGTCGCCGTTCAGTCTGTATTTCACACAGCTCGATGAGAAATGGCTTCAGCTGCTTCAAAACTGTTATGTATGACGCTTACACCGTGTCTAGACCGGACGCAAGCAGTGAGACGCGTTGCAACAAAAGACAGCAGAACCTTATTATAATCAACACGGTCTACACTGAATGCGAGATTCCCAACAGCTAACGGATTCCCTGTTATTCCTGATGTAGTCCAGGCTCTTTGCAACGGGCGCTTTGTCGCTTCAAGCTGTCGCATCCGTGTAGACATGGTGTTGCGCCGCGCCACATCCATTGTAGGAAATATCACTGATTATAATCAACGGGCTCTACTGTCTTTTTTGCTTTCGCTTGCGTCATGTGTAGACACGGTGGCATGCTAATCACTTTCACACCAAATATACTTTAAAACAAACACCAGAGACCGCTTAGATAAATGTTTCACATGCTGAGAATGCTAACCTAACATATAGGCCTAAATATAAACCATAAATGTTTAACAATCACTTAGGATACCTCTGGGCGATTCATGATCAGGTAGATCTTGAACCGCACACATTAATGCCAGAAAACTATGGCCAAAATGCTTTGTTTGACTTTTCAGAATTCATCTGCTCTTCCCTGTGGATTACCTCTGACCTACTTTCTGTACGATCTGAATTTCTGCGTATTGAATTTTAGAATATTGAATTCGATGTTCCGAATTTCCTCTTCATCTTGAAAACTTGAAGCTGTATTTTTAAAAACTGGATATTTGCAGTCAAAGAATTCAGAACAAAAAAATTGCTGTTTGAAAATGCATGTCTTAAACTCTGCTATAAAAAAAATCAGTTGTGTTAAATTTCAAATGTTCAATATTCAAGTTAAAAAAAATCTAATTCAGAACTATTTTAAATGCCACATAATATTCAGTTTTGATAAATGCCACTTGTCAATAATTCAAATGTATACAATACAAATTCAAATAGTTTTGTCATATTATAAGCTCCATAGAAATGAAGAAGAACTAATTCAGATGTCTGGATCGCAGTGGTTGAGTGATGCCTATATTTTAATATAGTACTCAGTGCTTGTCTCACTTTAGAAAATGTTTCTTGTGCACCAAATCAGAATATTAGAAAAAAAAATGGGGAAAACTTTCTGGAGGATCTGTGACACTGAAGACTGGAGTAATGTTTGCTGAAAAAAATCAGATTTGCCATCATTACTGGTTAATTTGTTAGTTTAAATGTTGTAAATGAGCTATTTAACAAATGAAATGTAAAAAAAAAATGCTTGAAAACAGAAAATTTGCATTATGCATTATTAAAAAAGAGGAGATACAGACAGACACACCTGTTAAACTGTCCACCTGATGGCTCCTGCTGCCTGTCATCATCTGTTTCAACACTCTGACATTTCAGCCTTGATTTGGAATGCCTCTGTGGAAACACACACACAACACACACACACAAACTCAAACGCACAGCAAGCTAAATAAGAACATGGAGTGAATGTTTACTCCTTTGCTTTGGATAAGAGGTAATGAAATTCCTCCTACACACAACCGAGAGGAACAAAATAGCTCTGGCCTGTTTTAAAGGGCACACTTAACATAACCGTGTGTGTGTGTGTGTGTGTGTGTGTGTGTGTGTACTGGTTTATATATCCTGGTGGGGACTTAAACCTGACTACACACAAGACTCATGAGGACTCGTGTCACGGTGGGGACCTAAATTGTGGTCCCCATGGGTACAAAAGCTTATAAATCATACAGATTTAAGTTTTTTGAAAAGCTAATCAGAGTTTCCTGTGAGGGGTAGGTTTAGGGGTAGGGTTGGTGTAGGGCAATAGAATATACGGTCTGTACAGTAGAAAAACCATTACGCCTATGGACAAAGGATCATCCCCACAAGGATAGCTGACCAGACATGTGTGTGAGCAAGGATTAATACTTGCCAGATGTGACAAGTGTCCAAATCATGTAACTTTTTAGGGCCATGAGGAGCAGTGTATAGCAGCTAGAGTAATTACAGGATTTAGACTCATTACTAACAAAAGGAGAACCTTTGAGGCCTCATAAACACATCCGCAAAGACAAATGTCGAGAGTGGGAGGAAATATCACGCACACACCAGAGGTGTGCCTGCCCACTTCCTGAAGGAATGACAGAGAAGACGGATGCGATCTACAGGAGACGAGAAACCGCAACATACTGCTTACAACCCTGATTGCATTTTAATAAAAAAATCAATAAAGTGTAGACAGCCCAGAACAATGGCCCATGATCAAACTTGCGGGGATGCAACCACAAGCCTTGTTTACTCGCTTCATTGATTTGCTATTGAGGTGTTGAATTACACACCATCCATCCATTCAATATACTAGATGGAGATGAATAATGCCTTCAGTGAGTTTTTATGCAGAGGACGAAATATGAGAATGCCTCTAGAGCTCTGTGCTGTCATTATCCGTATACACAATCATATGTGATCTTGAGGGATAAGTGACTATCAGATATCAAGTCAACAGGTGTGCTTAATCAATGTATGAATTCTGTTATTTAAACTCAGTAAATATACACTTAAAATAAAGAGACTGGAAAGCATATTTGCCTGCTGGCACTGCTCTGAGAGCAGCAATGGCCCTCAGATAACTGATCAGAATGACTGATGCATCTTTATTATCTGTTCCACACTTCAATTAATCAACAGGGAATATTCTTTAAATCTCTCTGCCTCTGGGTAGCAAAAAGTACACATTTATGTAACTTTTGAAACTGCAGACACACAAAGAGGACAGGAAATAGGATAGTCCTGATTCTGCAGCAGAGACAGAGAAAGTGGAGAAAGAGGAAAAAAGAAAGAGTGCGAGAGAGGGAGAAAGACAGAAAAATTCTTTATTCTGACCTTGTGCTTGAGGTTGCTGATGAAGTAGCGACTCTGGGATTTCTTCATGCCATCTTTGGAATTCTGGAAGACACACACACACACACAATATATATTATAATAATTTCACATACAAAAAAGACATAATGCACAAAATGAGATTTAACAAAATGTCTAAGCTGCTTTTTTAACAAAAGCATATTGTGACCAGGGGCTGTCAAGCTCCAAAAAGGACAAAAATCATCATAGGTGGCATAAAAAGTGGTCCTTATGACTCATGGACCAGGCCCATATCCGACCATTTTTGTGCCCTACAGTATTTCGTATTAGTTCATATTGGTATTTTTAAATAATACTAATTTCAAAATGTAATGAATAAAAAAAAATGTATTGTATTGAATGAAAAATAAGTTTACTTTTGCAACATTCTGTGAATCAAATACAATTAAGTGAATTCAATTCATAAATTAACAAATGAAGAAGAAAAGCTTTGGTTGTGGAAATCATTAGTTTACTAAATAATGCAAAATCATAACATTTGAAGAAAAAAAAACTACATCTTTCTTTTACTAATATTCAGCCACGTAAATGCAATTAACAAATGATTTGCTAAAATGCAGTGTTATTATATTAACACGTTAAAGAGGTGTTGGGGTGCTCACTGGCACCCATTTGGCACCCCAGTCAACCATCGAGTCTGCCTATGCCAGAGGTTCTCAACTCTAGCCCTCGAGATCCACTTCCCTGTGGAGGTTAGCTCCAACTTTGATCAAACGCACCTGCCTGTAACTTCCTAGCAATCCTCAAGACTGTTTGAAGTGTGTTTGATTAGGGTTGAAGCTAAACTCTGCAGGAAAGTGGACCTCGAGGGCCAGAGTTGAGAACCCCAGGCCTATGCTCAGAAACGCCCTTGCCATTGACTATATTCCAAGTCCTTCAAAAACAATATCCTTACCTAAGGAACAGGATAATATCCAGTGGCCACTGTCTATTTTCACTGCATGCAAAAGAGCAGCGTGATCATTTTACAAAACATTTGTGTTCCACTGTAAAAAGAAAATGATGGGATTGGAATGACAAAAGAGTTTTTGATTGAACTGTTTCTTTAAAATGTATCTAATTCTAACTCAAACAGTCAAGTGTCAAAATCTGTTCAAATGAGTATTTGTGGGCACGTATGGTCAAAGAGATGTTTTTACTTGCAGTGATGCAAAAAATTAACACAACATTGACTTGAAATCCTCTCCAGACAGACTCTTAATTTCAGCACTCACTCAACAGTTCTCAGTTTTGTTTTGTTTTTCATAAATATTATGCAGGAACACTGGAGGGGGGAGAAAATCCCTCAGTGCATTACAAACGGCACATCAAAATGAATGTTTAGAGAGTGCAAAGTCTAATAATAGGGCAAGAAAAGAGGCAGAACGAATGCTAATTAAGGGATGCTTTTTCTGGATTGCAAGACTATGTGCACTGATTAGGTATTCTAATTCTTTTCCCCCCCTTTTTTCTTTCTTAGGGACTGAGATGGGTTTGTGTTTTCTTGTTTTATTTAAGTACAGCTTCATGCATCATTATATCTTTCCACAGAATTTGGAGTCCACACAGACTTGAGAATGTAGAATCACAGTTAGAGATACTTTACCTTGCGCAGGTTTCTTTGGAGGCCCTCATGGGTGGCACGGAGCAGGGCTCGGATGGAGAAACTGTCCGTGTCCTCTTTGTCCCCGATCTGTGACTCTTTCATCAGTGAGTCTAGTTTCTTCCTGATGTGGGACTCCACCTGGTGCTGACAGGGCCCATTGGACTGAAATGCAAAAAGAGTAGGGTGTCAAAATCTGCAGCTTATAAGTAGTATATATAAATATTTTAAAGAGATTAATAAAGAAAATAGCATCCGTTATTTCAAAGACGACTTCCACACAGCAGACTTAAGATATGAACTTCTTAATGGCCTTAATAAAGTCAGATTTACAGTACAGAAAGTCTATCTTGCATTAAGTCCAGGGGCGTAGCAGCTGCGGGGGATGGGGGTGGGACATGTCCCTCACACTTTTAGAAAAAAGGGATTCTGTCCCCCGCACTTTGTTTGACCCACCGCCGATATTTCAGCCTGTGTTCTCTGTTTATTTAGATTTCAGTAAACTAACATTCAGCCAATCACAAGGCAAATCATCTCTTGGGCGCGTATGTCATGAGCTTTCCTGTTGCTCTCGCGATTTCACTTTGCTCTTTTGGCAGTTTGGGGGTAAAATGCACCCCAGAAAAACGCAGAGGACGATTACGTCCTTTTTCAAACACTGTAAGTATGTGTTATGTCATGATGAGACGAATCATGCGATCAAATTTCTGCGTTATTATTTGACCTAACGGTGCTTCTACACCGGATGTGAGCGATGCGACAAAAGAACCTGTTAAGAACGAGGCATGTGACCTCACGCTGGATCAAGTGTGTGTCATATGCTCTCCTACTTGTAAATCGCTTTGGATAAAAGCATCTGCTAAATGAGTAAATGGAAATATGGACAGCATAAATGATTATTCTTTTGTCGCGTCGAGCAGCTCACGTCCGGAGTAGAATTATCCTTTCCAAATAAAGCAAAATTTGCGCCGAATACTTATCTTATCATACTTTATCATATTTTAGTACTTTAATTAATGTCCTAAATTTTAACTAGTCTGTAGGAAAGGCAGGCTGTCACGTCACTGACAGAGAGAGGAGGACAGTTGCTCGACCTCTCCAAAATCTATACAGGTGAGATTTGTTGAAAGAAAAGAATTGTCTATTTTAAGGCAGTGTTTTTTTTTTAATTTTTATTGGGACTACTTGCCAATGTTTTAAGGAATTAATCATTAATATATATTTTTTATTTTATGATCAAATTGTTCAATAAAATTGGTTATATAGGTTAAGGCAGTGTGTTACAATAGTTTTTAAAGACACTTTTTTTTTTGTACAACTGTTAAGAATTAGGATAAAAGTTATTGTTTAAGTGTAGTGTAACTGAAATATTGTGCATAAAATATTGTTATTTCATTAAAATAAAGTATAGATGTCCACAGTGTCCCAAAGTCCCAAGTCCTGCAGGTTAGAGTTAGGGTTTTTGAGCATGATATCACAAAAAAAAATAGGTCCCTGTAGTTGTCTTGCTTCCTGTAAGCTATCATGGCATGTTCCCAAAATTGCCATTAGGGTGCTCTAAACACGGCAATTGGTATTCTATATACATATATACAATTTATTATATGAACATCAATGTACTTACTTTGTACATTATGTACATAATTTGTTTGGCCATTGAGGGTCACATCACCTGACAGCTGTCCCCTACACTTTTAAAATGGCTCCTAAGCCCCTGATTAAGCCTGATACAGAGGTTTCTTTTTTCTTTCTAATAATTGATGAATAGCTCACTCTTTTATGTTGCTTCATAAAAGCCTTGATAAACAGGTTTATAGATCATTTTCAATGTGTTTTCAGATGACTACGACAAAAATAGGCACATACATTGACACTTTACTTCCATGTACACTTCTGCTACGCAGACAAATGCTGCTTACCCTTGTGAAAAATAAGTATTTTTAAAAGTATTCAATGTGAATTTTTAATATACTTCAAATCTTCAAATTATACATTAAAAAAACTGTACTTGCCGATTATATCATATTAATTAAATAAAAGGCCACTTAAGTGTAGTTAAAAGTAATCACGCTTAAGTACACTAATAAAAATTGCAGTTTGTAATATTGTCCAATTTTAATGCATTCTGTTTTAATAATCTTTTGTTGTGCTGTAAAGAAATCGTCCCAGGTTACGTATGTAACCATGGTTCCCCGAGGGAACGAGAAGCTGCATCAGAAAATGCTATGGGAACGCCTTCAGCGTGACCAAGCTCTGAATCATATGTGTAATCAGTCGAACGATGGGCGAGACGTCCGCGGCGGGTGACGTCATGACCAGGAAGCTTTAAAAGCACGTGAGGTGCCACCGGCGCTAGCTTCTTAGGAGTGAAGCAAGCTCTAGTAGGGATGCCGGAAGTATGGCCTTGCGACGCAGCGTCTCGTTCCCTCGGGGGAACCATGGTTACATATGTAACCTGGGACGTTCCCCTTCGGGAACTCGCGCTGCGTCGGAAAACGCTAGGGGAACGAGATGTCCACGCAGCCAGACTTGCAAATCCCTGCCTGGTCTGAAAGGGCATGGCTATGGCAAGAGAACAAAAGAGCCCAGAGTGGCTAAAGTAGGCGAGGCTCGCCATCCCGAAGGCCAACTTCTGGAGGAGTGAATCTTGACCCCCAAAGGAGAGGGGAGATCAGAGGACTCGAGGCTATGGAATAGCATCCTGATCCACCACTTAGCCTAAGCTTCTCTGGCCAGAGGCCTCGGCCTCAGCATAACGCAGAGGAAATGTGTAAGAAGAGGGTCTCTTCCCACTGAATGGCCACCGAGAGAGGCGAGGTAGGCCGAAATGGCCGCCACGAAGCCCTCTAGGATGGAGTGGGTCAACCCTGCAGATAAACAGGCCTGCAGAAACTCCAGAACTCTACCAAACGGGCAGTTAGCTGGGTCGGGCTGGCGGTCTCCGAAGAAATACAGTTTCCTCATAGAGGGAGCTCTGGAGAGGAGCTGGTCTCAACAACTCGGTTGAGAGACCGGAAGTTATGAGTTGTGCCTACTCAGAGGCCACACCCACAGCTCCTGTGGGGGGCGTGCCCTCTGCCTGTGAGAGGAGATCCCTCCTGACAGGAATCTCCATAGCGCGCCATCGAGGAGAGGAATCAGGCCTGAGACCCAACTCGGCCCTGCCGGAACGGGGATACTCACAACAGATGGGCCTGTCCCGGCGCACTCTCTCCAGAACCCCCGGGAGCAGAAAAATTGGAGGAAAGGTGTACAGACGAAGCCTCAGCCACGTCTGCACCATGGCATCCAGCCCCAGTGGAGCTGGATGAGTCAGAGAGAACCAGAGGGGACAGTGTGATATAATAGGAGTCGCAACAGGTCCACCTGAGCCTGGCCAAACACTCTCCATATCTGCTTCACCACCGCGGGGTGAAGCATCCATTCCCCGGGCCACGGCCCCTGCCTCGACAGGATGTCTGCACCCAAATTGAGATGCCCAGGAATGTAAACTGCTCTCAACGAGAGGAGTTTGCCCTGGGACAACACAAGGATCTGGTGCGCCAGCTTGTACAAGGGGCGTGAACGCAGAACTCCTTGGTGGTTGATGTAAGAGACCACCGTTGCGTTGTTACCGACATATGGTGACCTCTTAGGTCTGGGAGAACTCGAAACAGGGCCAGCATCTCCCGACAATTGAATGCCATGTCAGATGGCGACCACTCCACAGACCGCGGGCAGGGTGGCCACTCATGACCGCACCTCCACCGGTGAGGGATGCATCCGTCGCTAGCATACACGGCAACAAGGAGCTCCCAGCACCGGGCCCTGAGAAAGAACCAAGGTTTCCTCCACATGTCAAAGGCACAAAAGCATCTCCACGTGACCTTGATCATGCAAAGCGGATTCCCCCCTTTTGCGCTGTTTTTTTGGGGAGAACCCCTTGTTCTTGTGCCACCACTGTAGGTGTCTCATGTACAGCCGGCCAAGAGTTATCACATTGGACGCAGCTGTCATCAGCCCAAGCAGTCTGGAACTGCTTGACAGTGAGTGACCGGCCTTCTCTTACTCTCGCGACATACATGCCTGCATCGTGGTCGAATCACACACCACGCCCAGATAAGTAGTTCTCTGTACTGGAAAAAGCACACTTTTCTTGGCGTTAAGTCTTTACCCCAGCTCTTTCATGTGTAGCGAAGAACGACATCTCAATGTCGAAACGGCCATCCGCTCTGACTGAGCTAATATCAACCAATCGTCTATGTGGTTGAGTCGTGAAAGTGTGGGTTGAGAGTGCAAGGCCTAAGGAAGAACCGGTATTGGTAGGCTTTTGCCCCAAAAACGAACCTCAGGAACTTCATGTGATGAGGAAGGATGGAGATATGGAAATATGCGTCCTTCAGATCGATCGTGACAAACCAGTCCTCGGACCTGATCTGAGACACGACCTGTTTGAGTGTGAGCATTCTGAACTTCAGTCGTATGACTAAGCGGTTCAATAGGTGCAGATCTAAAATGGTACGCAATCCCCCACCATCCTTCTTCGGAACAATGAATTAACGGCTGTAGAACCCGGAAGCTCTCTCGAGAGGAGGAACACGTTCTATAGCCCCCTTCCTCAAGAGAGTATCTACTTCTTGTTTATACCCGAGACTGCTCGGGACCCACTAGCGTGGGGGCCCCGTTGAATCGAGGCGGACGAGAACTGAACTGGATTCTGTAGCCTCTTTCTATAGTACGCAGGACCCATTGAGATACATTTGTAGCTTCCATGCTGCTAAATAATCTACTATGGGAATCAGTCTCTCGAGACTGATCTTTGGTGTGCCCAGAACGGCTAGTTCGGTTCCTTGAAGCGTCTGCACACTGACAGGGGACGCTGAACTAGCTGCTCTGGGGACCTCCGCAGAGGCAGCGAGCCTCTCAGTGCCGCTACGTTGCAGGGCGGAAACTGAGAGAAGAGCTCGCCGGAGACCGCTGGCCTGGAACACGGCAGGGTTGGAACAGGCCGACAGCGAGGGCACTGAGGAGAGATGGGCACGTGTAATGCGGTGTGAACTATCTTCCCAGGGGGTTCCCTCCGAGGTCCTGAGGCACAGATCAGGACTATCATAGTTGAAGTCTCCTATTGAAATATGACGGACATCAGACCCACGCGTCTGCTAGGAAGACCTAAACCACAGCCCTGTCGGGGGCAGTGGACCCAATGAAGCAACACCGGCCGGGGCTCCCACACCGACAGGTGACCTCCTCAAGGGAACCAGTCTACGATTGAGAGCGACGGACTGGCTTGTGGTGCGCTTAGAGCAGCTAGCTCAGGGCCCTGAAGCAGCGGACTGGCAGAGGACAGCCGTACTAGCTGCTCTAGATACCTCAGTAGAGGTAGCGAGCCTCTTAGTACCACTACGTTTCCGGGCGGTAACTGAGAGAAGCGCTCGCCAGAGAATGCTCTGCGCCCTGGAACACGGCAGGGTTGGCAGACCGAACTCCTGAGGGCACTGAGGAGAGACGGGCACCGTGTAATGTGGTGTACATCGCTCTTCCCCAGAAGGAGTTGGCCCTCAAAAAGTCCTAGGCCTTAAGCGTCAGGACATTTACGATGAAGACTATCCAGCAAGAATGACGGTCCGCAGACCCGCCTTCAGCTAGAAGCCTTCGGCCTGGGAGCGCCACTCTGACTCTAGACTCTGCGGAGTACGAGAAATGACGCCCCCAGAATGAGGAGCTGGAACAAGGTAGGTTGGGACTACTCCCGCCCAGCAGCCCCTGCTGACCACCTCAACCTCCTCAGAGGAAAAGAGGTAAACGTGTGCTCTCACTCGAGAAATTTATATCCCCAGAGCCTGTATATCTAACTGTCTCATGACGTAGACAAAATACTTCATTTTATTCTCAGAATTAAATGATCAAACAAAACAGACGAGTAAATACGGTCCAGTGTAGTAAGATTCACATCAAAAACCGAAATGATGTAATATATGTGCTGCGCGAGAGCCATTCAGTCACATGATCAACATAATCTCCTTGACAAACAAACGAGCTCTAAAGCTAGCAAACACGGGTGGAGACGGAAGAGCCGTCTCAAACGTTGCTAGATCAGGAGCGATCTCCGCGTTCTCAGTCGCCGCCGTGCCTCAGCAGCAGCGGGACTGCAATCGCAAGGTCACAGGCACGGACACTCTCCTCGGAGCATGCCCGGCGAAAGCGGAGCATTTAATAGCGGGGGGGAACACAATCCCCCCCGGCTGCGCGAGCTCCGCTCCTTAATAATGCTGCTTATTATAATATAAGGCATAATATTGTTTGCTTGTGTAACTGATATTTGTGCAACTGGCGAGCTCTTCAACGCCCTCCGTATCAATCTCCTCGGAGAAAAACAGGCGGAGCGTCGCGCCCTCTCCCAGGTGGGAAGGGGCTTCCAACACCGAGCGCGGGCGTGGATTGGTGACGCGAGGAACGTAGGGAAAAGCTCCCCCCAAAAGAGCCCGATGATGAGCGAAGCAAGGCAGTAACAACATGCTTCGCTCGCAAGGCAAACACGCACAGGGCTGGGTGTGTCCAAACTGTGATTATAAACTTTATCTTTGGGCAGGGAGGAGTACACACAACCTACAAGTGGCAGCTCTCGCCTTGAAATGCTATTGTCCTTGCATGAGCTTAAACATAGCTGGAGGCTTATAGGACTTTTGGACAGACAACAACTAAAATAAGACTCACCCGAACATAAAGCGGTGACCGACACACACAGAGGCTTCGCGACATGACAGAAAAGCTAGCGACGGTGGCACATCGTGCTTTTAAAGCTTCCTGTCCTGACGTCACCCGCCTGTGCGGACAGTCTCGCCATCGTCTCGATGATAAACATTGATTCAGAGCTTGGTATCGCTGAAGGGTCACTAGCGTTTTCCGACGCAGCTCGAGTTCCCGAAGGGGAAACACTTATTTTGAGGTTCTGACTAACATATTAAAGCACATATAACACATTTTATTTTAGTTTACCATAAATGCATTCAGCTGTACACTTTAACCATATTACAAAGACAATACTACGGTAATCATGAAAATACATAAAAAGATTGTACTTAGAGTTAGTCCTTAAGTGGGTCAAAAAGCATTCTGGGTTCAGCTAATATCATTTAATATAACTTTAAACTATAATACTTTTTCATTTAATGGCAATTAAAATACAGCTGTTTGATTTATTTTTCTTTTTTGTAAATCAATGTAAATTTATTTATGATCTCTCCTCCGTAGCGGCCATAATATAGCCATCAACTTACAGCAGGGGCAGCGTGTTTCTTGAATTTCCTGACACGTTTAAGTAGGCATGTAATGAGATGAAGCATAGAAACCTTTAATTGGCTCCCAGCAATGACTTGTCTGAGTGGATCATTAAACATGAATTACTTCTAACAAAACAACATGAATATTTTGCAAGGGTATATTAAAATGCTATTAAAGCATTCTTCATTCAAGAAGGCAAAAAAAATACTTAGGAAACCAATTTGTTGTTAAATGAGTCCAGGAAAATAAATGAATGTGTTAAATATCCATTTCGGCATCAAAATCTGGACAAAATCTGTCAGCGGACTGATTGTAAAAGAATCTCTGTTACTGGCAGCGCTATTGGATGGATCTTTTGGCAAATGGCCATGTTGTCACACAAAGACTTTCCGCTGCCTATATAGAGGTGTTTCCACACAAACAGAAGCTCGCCAGGGGTTCGGGCTGTGATTGATTGGCTTTTAGAGACTAACAGCTCACTGTGAGCCAGAATGGTGAGAGGAAGCAGCCAGACAAAATACTGGCTCCTTTGAAACTCAGAGATTTTCATAGAGAGGCAGAGAGCGATGCAGAGGTGATAACGTGTGAAAAGAAGGTGGCATTACAACACATGGAGAAAGTGAAACAACAGCCTGAGTAGTGGAAAAGTGAAAAAGTACCATGTGAAAAGTAGGGTTGGGTACCGAAACTCGGTACCAATATGGCACCGGTACCTATAACCGGTATGTAGAACTGAATCCGAACGCAGATTTCGGTGCCTCATTTCGGTGCCATGCCTGAGTGATCGATTGAAATATTTGTCCTCTGGTTCTCCGAAACGGACGTAAGAAACATCATCGTGGGACCGCACATGAAAAATTATTTCCCGACTGAGTGCACGTGAACTCAAGTCGGAAAGGTCTAATAATACAAATCTAACACATCTTTGTAGTAGCCTAACGAGAGTGTCCATGTTGTTTTCACATTCTGACTTAAAAGCACAATTCGGGAAATGAGAGCATTCGAGGAGCATGTGAATGCAGTTATTACACTTGCTCTGATGGTAGCAAGTAGCCTTCTGTTAACTAAGCTAAACATGCTTAAATTAAAATTCCTGAAGCTAAACCTTGTATTCACATTTCTAAATCTGTGGTCCAACAAAAGAGAAAATTATAACCTTTTTACTCCACAACACCAGTCAAATGCTTCCTTTTGTGATCTGATGAGGCTTCAGAATGAGGCAGAAAATATGTTCCAAAGGCTACTTTAAAAAGAATACATTGATTAGCAATAGATTATAAATTAGGGTGAACCATACGTCCTCTTTTCCCTCGGACATGTCCTCTTTTTGGACCTACAAAAATGCGTCCGGCCGGGATTTCTTAATTGCCCAAAATGTCCGGGATTCGGCTGTTTTCTTAATCCCACTCCCGCTGAATCTCTGACCATTGCCATCTGCTCCCGCAACATGTGTTTCGCTCTCGCAATTTTCATGTCCACTCCTTTAAACATTCTAAATTATTTATATAATTTTGGTGCATCAGGGAGACGCTCTCAGGATGCAGTGTATTTAAATATTTTTTAATGAGCGTTTGCACTGTTTACTTTCACTTTCGATTTCGCGATCACACGCACTCTGTGTAAGGGAGCACATTTTACAAGCTCAGATATTTGTCAATAAACTCAGAATCTGTTGAGCAGTAAATACTCCAGCATGGTCTTGTCAGTCATCTCTCCTTATTCTCAACCTATGATCAGTCAAAGCGGACTCCTGCAGCTCTTGTTGGAAGCAGGGTTGCCAAGTCCGCGTTTTTTCCACAGAATTGGGCTACTTTTAAACTGTTGCCATGGGTTGATTTTCCCAAGTGGGTTGAAAGTTTGAAATATTGCATAAATTACATTTGACTGAAATGATTGTATTGAAACATTTTGCATTCTACTATGATAAAACTTTCAGGACTTCTACATTAATGCTCCCTCATGCTGGCAATGCCTGTCCAGCTCAATACAAGCAGCCTGAGTCCTTATATTTTCAAGGAAACGGCTGAAACACATTCTTTTATCTTCATTGAACTCTAACTCTAGCACTCTCTATTCTAATGCTACTTCTAATTTTATCTGCTTGTTTTTTTTTTATTAACAAAACTTGACCCTCTAACATTTGCACTCTCTATTCTATTTCTATTCTAGTGGCCAATCCATCATTTTTTGGGGGGATTATTTATTTATTTATTTGTATTTATTTTTTTTAATAGTATCTGTTCGCACGTTTAGGCACAGGAACTTTTTAAAAAGTATCAATTTGGCACGGTATCGGAAAAAAAAAAAAAAAACACGATACCACCCTAGTGAAAGGCACATGTTAAACTTATTTGGTCATTACTACGTGGGTTTATTGTAAGTGTAGTAGCATTTTAGTGCAAACCAGGATTGGACCATGGAATAGGCACCATAGCGCGTGCCAGGAGGATAGAGGAGGACACACAAAGGATTATTTTACGGGTGTGCCACTAACCCTGAAGTATTTACTGTCGTAAGTGCGCTGTGTTTATGTGTTATGGTGATCACAGTGCCTGAAATGATTAGTGGACAGAGCCTCAATAAAAAATTTGACTGTGTTCTGTCACAGCTTAACCCTCTATGGGATATCGTCATTTATAAATTACACTAAGAAAATTGCATTTATTAAATCAATATATCAAATTACATCCTCTTAAACCAGTACAATTAAAATGTATTTGCCATGTGCTTCACATTTTTGGTAACAAGGTAGTAAAGGAGACATTGTTAGGTAACATGCTCTCAAGGCTCCATAGTGAGATCATTTTATACTAGAAAATACATGTAAATTCAAGTTATAAAAAAATATAATTGTACATCCAAATGTGTTTTCTAAAGTTTTTTTTGTCATTTTTAATGCACTTCTATAAAAACAACAACTCAGAGACCAACAAATCTGAGTCCTATTATGTGATGCATATTTTGTGTAGCTGGCACTATTGACCAGCATTGGCGGGCAGTATTATAGCCTTTATGCATGTGTTTTAGGTTAATTTTTATAAGATTTATGGAAGATGGAGAGACAGATCTGTACTTATTTCAGAAAGTATTGATAATAGTGATATGAATCAGAAAATCAGGTTGTAGTAATAAAACAAGTTGTTGATGACCAAGGAGGATAGAAGCAATGAGGGTGAGGGCAGTGATGAAGAATAGGTTGTTGTGGAAGTCAGGCATTTGGGTACATTATTGTATGCCAGTTTGAAAGATGTGATCCATACAACAACCAAAGGTCAGGAAAGATGCCAATGTCTATTGGCATTACTATACTGACAGGCAGCAATGCTCTAATGATGACTGCACAAGTCAACATCTACTTACAGTGGGGCAAAAAAGTATTTAGTCAGCCACCAATGTGCAAGTTCTCCCACTTAAAAAAGATGAGAGAGGCCTGTAATTTTCATCATAGGGTATAGCTCAACTGTGAGAGACAGAATCAAAAAAAAAACTCCAGAAAATCACATTGTATGATTTTAAATAATTAATTTCCATTTTATAGCATGAAATAAGTATTTGATCACCTACAAACAAGCAAGATTTATGGCCCTCAAAGACCTGTAACTTCTTCTTTAAGAGGCTCCTCTTTCCTCCACTAGTTACCTGTATTACTGGCATTGTTTGAACTCGTATCAGTATTAAAAGAAACCTGTCACAACCCAAACAGTCACACTCCAAACTCCCCATGGCCAAGACACAAAGAGCTGTCAAAGGACACAGGAAACAAAATGTAGCCTGCACCAGGCTGGGAAGACTGAATCTGCAATAGGTAAGTAGCTTGGTGTGAAGAAATCAACTGTGAGACAATTATTAGAAAATGGAAGACATACAAGACCACTGATATCTCCCTCGATCTGGGGCTCCACGCAAGATCTCACAAATTGGGGTCAAAATGATCACAAGAACTGAAAATCCCAGAACCACACGGGGGGACATAGTGAATGACCTGCAGAGAGCTGGGAACAAAGTAACAAAGGCTACCATCAGTAAAACACTGCGCCGCCAGGTACTCAAATCC
>JADLZN010005763.1:0-27132 GCA_018155175.1 Sinocyclocheilus anophthalmus | reverse complement strand
TCGAGAAAAAGTCAAAAAAAAAAAAAAAGTCGTTTTGCAGTCAAAGATGTTTTTTTTGCTTTAACCCCTAAATTACTAAGAAGGAGAATAAGCAATAAGTACCAATCATATGAGTTGAGTTATTATGTATTAATATTAGTATTAATAAATTAATTTGTACTACAGAGGTGGTACAGAAGAACACAAAAGTGGCTTGTATGTGTATTTTCAGACATTTAATGAGGATCAGATGTGGCATGAGTGCAATTAAATTCATATATTTATGTGGAGATTAATGTTTTAAATATTACATTTTGAATACAGAAAATATGATTTAAATGACTGAAATGATACGCTAAAATGAAACTAAATCCGCCAGCAGGCGGAGGCAAGTCATTGATTTTTTTCACTGAATCATTCATTACATTGATTCGTTCGAACGGCTGAATCATTCAGGAATGAAGCAAGTGACTGTCTTTATGAACTGACGGAAATTTAATCCCTGGTATTAACTGGTGTTCATTATAAAGATGAAAATAGTCTAAATCACTGGGAAATAATCAATCCATCTGGAGTCTCACAGGGCCAAGTTTGCCTTGCTGAAAGCACTCGGTGTAAAATACATTTTCAAACCCACACTGTTTAAAAAGCATTTGTTTAACTGTAAACAAAGGAGGAAGTGCTGCTGCTGATCATTAATTCCATATGTATAAAACACTTTTCAGTTTATAACATGTTGTTTGAATGTTTTCCTGTTTCATTGGTTCCTTCTCTTAATTATTAAGTTCAAGGTATTTGTGAACTGCTTATCATATAATACTTTTACAGTACCCATTGTTTTGTATTGCGCTTTTGGCAATACATGTTATTCCGAAGCACCTTTAAAAAGAAAAGTGTCTAAATTGCCCTCACTCAGCAAGTTTCATATAGGTGACATTAGAAAATGACTTTGGGGGAAAATGTAAACTATCTATGTGCAAAGTTCCCAACCAAATGTCAGTTTATTCTGAATCTTGTAGAGCGTGTTTTCTGTGACAGTCTTAAGGAAGCAGCAACTATACAGTCCTAAACACCCCTACAACATGCACATGTACCTCTACATACAGGCCAGTCATGCTGAATGCTGTGCTCGTCAAGTTTGCATGTATGTGAATGAAAACAACTGCAGTATTACAGGCGAGGCATAAGGCCCTGTGCGGTTGCACACTTGGCACATTCCATGCAACGGTTCTGTATACATAGCTGCTTTGACACAGTCAAGTTGCAGAAAGAGAGAAAGTAAGGAAATAATGAGTTTAAGGAAATGAAAATGTGAAATCCCAAGTTTACAGCAATATGGTAATTGAGGGGTCCGGTCTAATCGCTGGGTTTTTCCCACGTTATGAAATGCATTTTATGGCACTGTGGTAAGAAAGGAAGTTTGTAATGTGTAATTCTTAATGCTCATCTGTTAAGACATAAATGTAAAGGGGCGCAGAAAAGAGAAAGTGTGAGTTTATAAACAGTGGGAAAGAAAGAGTAACTGAAGGATACAATGAAAACAGAGGGGACGGCTGAGAGTTGAAGATAATGGGAGGAGGAAATGGGCCAGACGATGAGATGACTCTGCCAGACTGTTTACTTTGCAGCTAATAATCATCATCACACACACACACACACAATCATCATCACCACCATCACACACACACACACACACAAAGCCCTGTACTTGGTGGTACCACTCAATAAGAAATAGCTTTACTATGCATGATTACCATATTTATATTTGCTGCACAGCTTTCCCTACAAATAACAAGTTAAAGTTTGACGTTGGCTTGACAAAGCCTTAGCTGAAAGTTTAAAATCACTTTTAAAAGCTAAAAAGGTCATAAAGTACAATAAAAAAGTTCCCTCTCCATGGTAAAGAATCAATTCTTAAGGGCTGACAGAGTTAAAAACAAACCCGGTCATGCTGCTTTGAGTTTGTGCCTGTGGTCTGTCCTTTCACAAGCTCTTTCCTTGTGTGTGTAATGTGTATGGGGTCAGATCAGGCTTCAAACAGCTGACTGGACCCGTGTGTGATTGTTTGTGTGTGGGTACACGCATGTAAGTGTCTAGAGAGAGAAAGAGAGAGAGAAGCAGAAAGCTCTTCCAAGGAAGTCTAGTCACATGAACATCGGTCTGTGCTTCCCAGTTGATCATATGGTTGTGATGCAGAAGAAAATTTTTAACTAAACCTCAGACAGCATTGCGTTCACTAATGCTCAAATAAAACATATTTGCTGAAAACTGTAGACTATACTGCAAATCTGACAATGTGGATTAAAAAATAAAAAAAACAAAAACAATTTAAAAACAAGATGAGACTATTTAAGTGAACGATCTAGCTTGCTTTATAAAGAGAGTGGCTCCCATCTTTTGCTGGACTGTTTGTGTTGGAGCCTGCGGGCCTGGCATGAAAATCTTATTCCCTAAAGTGGACGACTAATCACGAGTGCCAATTCTGTCGACGCTCCCTTAAGATCTACACAGAAAGCGTGTGTGTGATTTTCTGTTGCATGATGTCATGGAAAGACCCGCAATTCAAACAGACCTTTAGCTGTGATGTTAAGAGTATGTGTTTAAATGATAACTTGATGAATGTGACGAGTCTTGGCCTTATAAGTTTATATGGGTTTGAACTGACACATGGGAACGTTCATATGAAAGCCTATTTCTGTGACAGTGAAAAAAAAAAGAAGAAGAATAAAAGAAGGTAATTCCATCCACAATTGTGATTTCCTTTCTTATAATTGCAAATAATAATAATAGTAATATTTTATATATGTCTGCAATCAGAAATTGTAAACGTAATAAAATTATTATATCACACACACCACACACACACACACAGTATAGTTACTCTATGTATGTATGTGAGTATGTATGTATAGGCTATTATATATATATATATATATTATATATTATATATATATAACAAGTGACAGCACTATATATTATAACATATCAAAGTCACCGTAAAACATCTTCAAATAACATACTGTCTGAAAGTTGTATCCATTCAAGGATCAGAAAAAAATATGGGTTTTCAACGTGATTAGAAAATGTTCTTGAGCACCAATCAGAATAGTAGGAATGATTTCTGAAGGGATAATGACAATGAAGGGACTGACGTAATGATGCTGAAAATTCAGCTTTGCCGTCACAGGAATAAATTGCATTTTAAATTAAATTAAAATAGAAAACAATATTTGAAAATCGTAATAATATCAAATATTACTGTCATAATATCTTTTTGTTCAAATAAATACAAAAAAGGTACTGACCCCAAACTTTTGAATGGTAATATAGTTAAAAACAAATTCAAATCTCATTGTAAATTCTCACTGTTAGTGTTCTCATAATTACCGTTTTATTTTTTTACTCTGAAACAGACTTCTATAGAAATGACAGTCCAAGTACATGACTAACACTAATGTGAGTAAACGAGGACTTCGTTTCACAAGCACTGCGATACTGACTCAAAAACAATGTCATCTTCAGACCTGTCATCACTCGACCATTAAATCCTGCTTTCTCATGTGTCATAGTAGTGAACTGGGTCAAATATAATATTTTGACCGCTGTCCATCCTTAAAACAACAGCAAAAAGTGCTTTATTCATTTCGTCATATGAGATTCCAATAATATTGCATATCTCACTATCAAGATCATGTTAACTAATGCTGTACATTACTTTCTAATGGTTAAATTCCTGGTTCTTAAACCAGCCCATAGATCTCTTTAATTAATTGAAACTTAAAGGGATAAGTCACCCGAAAATGAAAATCCGGTCATCATTTTCCAAACCTGTAAAGGCCTGTTCACACCAAGGACGATAACTATAAAGATATGATAAAGATATGGTTCTAAAAATCATTCTCAATATTAAAAAAATAGCAGAGTCCACACCACAACAATAACGATAACGGCACAGAGAAACGATATCGCTGGAATCACTTTCAAAACAATTTTTCTCCAGCTGATGAACGATAAAAACATTGACGGCCAATTAGAATCAATCCTGCTATAACAAGCTCGAATTTAATTTAAAGCGGCAGACGAGCGTGCACTTAGAATAAACAGACGATATCGTCCGCTGGTGTGGACGCTAAAACTGTTATCTTTATAGTTTCGTAATTGGGTGATGGGCCTTAAGACTTTATTTTTTTGTGGAACATAAAAGAAGATATTTTAAAGAATGTTTCAGCTGTTTTTGTCCATGCATGAAAGTGAAAGGTAACCAAACATGTACCGACATTCTTCAAAATATCTTTTGTGTTCCACAGAAGAAAGGCTGTCTCTCAAACACAAAAAAAGGCATGAAGCTGCTGAAACTTTTCTGAATTTAATAAAAGAAATGATTGCGTCTTTGATAAAATGTCAAGCCTGCAGACTCTGTGGCACTTTCTGAGAAATTTTGGGGCTGACTACTAAGTTAGCAACAATGAGTCAGTGATTGTCAGGTTCCTATGATTCTTGACAAGCTGGAGTCTGATTCTGAGCACAAATCACGCTGTTGAAATTCAGCTGGGAGCTTAAAGGCACAATATGTAATGTTCGCCGCTGGAGGGCGCGTATTCAAAACAAAAAAGAAACAAAGGCGTAGTTTGATGAAGCAGTGACTGAGTGTGGAATCATGGGATTTGTCATCTTCATCCTCACAGCCAATGCAATCCGACGGGACTCAGGCAAAAATCATGTTCATGGATGAGCTAATGAAAAGCCGTCGAAGCGAAACGAGGCCGATGAACGAGCGTGACACACGGCTCGAAAGCAGCAGAGCTTTTATTATACCACAGTCGACCGCTTCCGCTCCTTCTGGTTGTGCGTATGTGGGGGATAAAAGCAGCGCTGTTTTATCATACTAGATACATTTGAAAGTTCTGTTATAATGCTACTATGTGCACAACATATTAAAGCGTCTGGTGTTTCCATGTTTTCTACAAAACAAAACGGGAAATCGAGGGGTTATGACGTCATTGGCAGGCGACACAATGACACTATGGACACGCTCCGTGTCACTAGATAAAATTGCTTATTTCTCTGGATTTAAACATTCTTAGAAACATTTGGGATAATGTAAGTACACAAGTCAGAAAATATATAACAATGTTCTAGTGGTTTTTTAATAAACCAATTTACATGATTGTGCCTTTAATGAAAAGTATAGAGCAAATATTATTCAGGTTGAGAAACTCAACACACTGGCGAACTGAAATTTCCAGGAACAGTGGAGGAGTAGACACAGGTTTTTTCATAATTATCCAGGTGCCTGTTCAGAAGGACTGTCTCACTCTGCCCTCTGCTGGACTGGAATGACACTATTGTCCAGTTTCACTACACTGCCTCCTCCTTCCTTAGCTAAAACGAGCAATATGCCTTATGCAACTGGTAACACTTCACTTCTGATGACAGATTAAAATAACAACCCACCAGAAATGATACTTGTCGCCAATGTCGGTTTGCCTTTAGACACACTAAACACAAGAGTGGACAGGAAGCTGGGCCCCTACCTTGCGGTTAGCAGTCATCTTGCGCAGGAAACCCAGAGTTCGCTCCAGACGATTTCCTGACACGTCCTCTTTGTTTTCGCGCCCCTCAGCCTTTATTTGCCCTCTATCTATGTCCCAGCCCGGAGCAGCAAACTCACTGTCTATACTGTATCAGAAAGAAAAGGTGAAACATAGCAGTAAAAGTACGGATATTTTTACAATTGAATATGTTAGGCTATTTATGATTAAAACAAGACAGGATTGAGACATACCAGTGAAATGATCCTCCAATCTGGTGGTACGAAACACTCTCTAGATCACACCGAACAAGACAAGAAAAATGTTCTCATTGATTTGAGGAAATAGAACTTGCATTCAAACAAGTACATGACGTAATGCCTAATGTCAGTTTCAGTTTCAGTGCAAGGTAGAAATGTCACAAATAAGTCAAAAACATAAGTGGATGTAAAATATTTGAATGCTTTTAACACATCATTTTTGAGTAGAAAATTATATAATATAAAAATAACATTAAAAACACAAACATAAAAGTGAGTGAAAGAACCACATAGGAAAAATAAATGAATGCTTTCAATAAAATGAATTTGTGAATGAGCTGGAAACCCCAAACACACTCAGCTGACCATGGCAGTAGGAGCGCGGGCAAGGGGCAGAGCTCTTAGGCATCTGCGGCATCATACACAAGCTGGGGGCGGAGCTACTGCAGCCATGCATCTGATTGGACTGCTCCTGAGGGAGACATTCACAAAGCATTTATCTATAAAATATTTCATATACAATACGTTCAAAAGTTTGGGGTTTATGATGTCTTCAGTGTCACATGGTCCTTCAGAAGTCATCCTAATAGATAGTTGGTGTTCAAGAAACATTCTATTATCAATCGAAAAAGGTTGTGTGACTAATTTTGTATAACAGTTTTAATAAAATACTTTGTTAATAGTTGTGAAACGAAGATAATTTTTTTCTGGAACAACTTTTTTTTAAATAAAAGACTTTTAACATTTTAGCACTTTTGATCAATGTAATGCATCCTGAAAAAAGTATTAATTTCTTTCAAAAAAAAAAAAAAAAAAAAAAATATATTAGTATAATTATCTCATCTTCACTGACCCAAACTTTTGAACAGTACTGTAGTGTAAGAATGCATATAAGAATATCAGGTTCTTAGCTTTACGTCTAAATTTACTGGAATCCAAGTTCAAGTGCAAATTCAGTATTGTGCAGTTCACACGAGTAGCCTTATTTTGCTGAAAATGAAGGGCATTTCACATTTCCTTTGTATAAGGTTCAAAAATAGGAGCTGAAACTCTTCAATTTGTTGTTTTTTGTAATCTTTTCCAACACATGATCAGTGAAATAACTTAAATTACATGAGTGGTTCTATTTTATATTAATTTTTTTATGGCTCTGTGTGCGTGGTCTAACCTCCAGCACTGATCGATGATGTTCCTGATGCTCTGCTCCAACTTCCTCCTCAGTAAGTGACGTCAGGGAGGCTTGAGTGATAGACCTGCGGGCTTCACGAGCTCTTTTTGACCTCAATGCTCCATTTAGCACTAAGGACATCTCATCCGGGTCCAGATCTTCAAGACTCACACTAAAAAAAAAAAGAGAGACAGAATGAACACTAAATTCACATATGTTGTTATTGCATGACATGATACAACAAGGTAAGTAAATGAAGGTCAGGCTTGTTTTTGTTCTGTTATCTGAGGACTATCATTACAAATCACCACAAATGATAAGTTCCACAGGACATCTGCAATAACAAACAAACTTACACATATGTAAACACAAATATATTCAAACTCATAACATTACAGATTAAAAAACTTAAATCTTACTCTTTCCTCTTCCTTTGGATGACTTTAAGTCGACTTCTTTAAAGCTAACCTGAAAATGAGCTGCAGTGTAATGTTAGCTCCTTACTGGAAAGACCTATGTATGTCTGTGTGTTCTTATCTATCTGTGTGTGTCTCTGTCTCCTCACTGAGTACATTGGCACTGGCTGGTGGTGATCTCACAACAATAGTCCACAGAGTGACACAGTAGAGGCCCTATATCAGCACAGCCAGGGACCAATGTGTGTGAGAGAGTGAAAGAGTTATACGGCACAATATGGAATAAGAATAAAAGTAAATACCAGGAAGCCTATATGTAAAAAAAGTGTAAATATATTTTGCTTTAAATTAAAATGAGCCAACAGGTAATTTATATATAGTGCAGTTCTGATGCAACTAGTGCATCCCAAAAGACTACTGCAACAAATGGGTAAATATAGAATCTTATGTAATATATAATATGTTGTAAGAATCATATTCTGCATGGTTAACCATTAATTGCAATGAGTACAAGTACATAATTTAGGTTGTGTGGGTTTGCTGACAAAAACGGTTGTATTGTGCATTTTAAAAGTTTTAGGTCACTAAGATTTAGTTTTTGAAGAAATTAATACTTTAACTCAGCAAGGATGCATTAAACTGTTAAAAAAATAGTAAAGACATTTATAATTTTACAAAAGATTTGTATTTCAAATAAATGCTGTTCTTTTGAACTTTCTATTCATAAACGAATCCTGAAACATGCATTACGTGTTCCACAAAAATATCAAGCAGAACAACTGTTTTCAACATTAAAAATAATAAGAAATGTTTCTTGAGCACCAAATCAGCATATTAGAATGATTTCTGAAGGATCATGTGGCATGGAATAAAATTCAGCTTTGCCAACACAGGGAAAAAATTTATTACTTTAAAAAAATATTAAAATAGAAAACAGTTACTAATAAAATATAGTACATTTTAATAACAAGTTATTATTAAAATGTAATAAATTACAATTTTAAATTATATAATACATCAAAAATTACATAGAAATTTATATTATAATGTTTAGCCATCATGATAATACATGTCAGTACAGATAAAGCCAAATTATTTTTTAATTAAGGTAGAGCACACTTGGACAATTCTGAAGTGCTAAAGTGTCACAGAGGTAAATGTGTTTTTCACCTGCGTGTGTCATTGGGTAGATATCCCTGTGCCACAGCTCCGGGTTCCCAGCTGTGTCTCCTCCAGGGGTCGAGCTGAGTCAGGTGACGAGTGGCAGGGGAGCGTAAGGTCACGACCGGAGGACCAGGGGAGATCGGTGGAAAGCATTGAGGAGGTGAGAATGAGAAACATACAGGACGAGGAGAGGGAGGAGGGGTGCTTAACATCTGGGTGTAATGAGTGAGGGAACAAACAAATAATGGGTTTGTGTTGTAAGAGTGCAAGAGGCCAATACATACAAAATTATTGGCATGTAAACATACACAGTTCTTTCCTCACACTGAAACACATATGCACAAATTCATACCGTGTCCATAAGGTCAGGCAGCTCCTCAGGGCCCATACTCAGATAATAGCTTCACTGCTCCCCCTACAGACCAAAATATGACATTACTATTCCTAGAGAATGTGCTTTGGTAAAACAGTTCAATAAAATAAAAACAGAAGAAGTCATATCCAGTACACCCATTACATATCCAAACCACCACTAAACCTTCAGTCAAAATTATTGTATAGGTTTCCCAATACACATTGATTGCAAAGCAGCTGTACACAATAATCATATTAATCCTTGGATCATAAAGCTTGCTGTGAAACAATGGTATTGTGAAAAGCCTATACAAATAATTATTCTTTATATTAATTAATGTTTATATATAGTTAATGTTTATATTTGAATAGCTTCATGCCTTATTGTCACCTTCAGCAGATTAGAGTTGGGCGATGCCGATGACATAGTTTGTTTTGCAACAATACAAGCAATCAATCAGCTGAGATTTGCTATATAGACTATATCGCTTTATGTTAGTATACTGTATGTATAAAGATGGGTATACTATACTATTTTATATGCATCATAAGTGCCCATGGAATCCATTCAGATAATAAAACTAAAAAAAATAAATAAATTGGGATCTGGTTGGCTGATTATGCCATTGGATAGTCTATTTTTTACTTC
The DNA here is from genome assembly GCA_018155175.1 of Sinocyclocheilus anophthalmus. Lineage (NCBI taxonomy): Eukaryota > Metazoa > Chordata > Actinopteri > Cypriniformes > Cyprinidae > Sinocyclocheilus > Sinocyclocheilus anophthalmus. Next base: position 17,611 of record JADLZN010005763.1, on the reverse strand, counting down.
TAAAAAATACATTGCTCCATTACTTTAATGTATGACTTTTATTGTTTGTAGTTTATAGTATACTTAACATTTTCAAAACTGTAGCTTGACTACTTAAAATTATGAATAACTTTTCAGTTTCAAAGTAGCTTCCCCAGCACTGATATAAACCACCTGTGATGTTCATGTACGGAAAATCAAATAAATGATATATTTTTACACTGAATGCGAGTAGTGCAGTAGTGCCTAGCGCAATGCAATTAATGGTTACCAGCGCATTATATGGTTGCTAAGGTTTGCTGATTAGTTTTTACCACATTGTTATCGGGTTGCTAAGGTGTGCTGGATACCAGGTAGCTGCTTTCAAGCAAAAAGTAAAAAAAGCCCACCCTTAAGTCTCTAGATATGACTCGGGTCTCTCCTACAATGTAATTCTATGTGGTTTTATCTGGTGTGCATGGTTTATCATCTGCCAGATGAAAATCTTAAATCCATTCTTGCCTTAAGGTGCTTATTCTACCTGATGTGACCCTTAAAAATTACTCTTATTGATGTAACCTAACAGGTTATTCAGCAATATACAATTTGTGACTTTCATAAAACCAGTTAATTAGCCTAGATGTTACCAGTATTTCTAGCATATGTAACAACTTTTTTGCAGTGTAAATAAGCCTGTTATCTGATATCATATCACAGTTCATTTTACAACTGCAATAAAAGGGCAGCATATGAGAGAATACATCCCGTCATAAAAGCTGCCTAGACCATTTCACATTTAATAAAAAATGTGTCGCAACCTCACAGTGTTTAAGTTCCAATTACAGGGAGTTTCTGGAACGTGAGACTGATGGGCTGGGAACAGCTTTGGTGAATGTTTTCACTCCAAGAGTCTGTTTATCTCTCATTTTACCTCCCTCTTCCTTTCTTCCCCTCGGTCTCTATGGTTATCGCTTATTACATAACACTGTTTTGAAATCGTCTGTAGCGGTTCCTCTTCCATCCTTTTCTTTATTCGCATTCTAACAGAAATGTATTGTGAAGCACACATATAAAACCATTTCCTCTCGAGTAAAATGGCTTCTGTCTCTCTCTAGTATTCCTGTTTGCAGCAAACATTAAAAGTGAGTAATGCTCTGAAAATAATTTGTCTAATAAAACGTCACAAAGACACAGTCTGCCAACAGGCGGAGATAAGGCTGTTATTACCTGTTCCACACCTTTGTGTACATGTACAATGAGAGAAAGTGAACTGACTGTAGAAAAGAGAATGTAGAATAGATGTTGAGACTGTAGCGATCAAAGAGGTCAAAGTTCGTTGTTTTGTTTCCTAGCAATAAAACTGTCATTGCACTGTATACACTCTCAGAAAAAAGGGTACAAAAGCTGTCACTGGGGCAGTACATTTTCAAACGGCAACAGTTGTACTAAACCAGTCCATATTTGGTACCTTAAAGGTACATATAAGTAACTAAAGTGTACATATTAGTACCTAAAAGGTACAAAAGGTACCTTTTGAAAAGGTACCGCACAGTGACAGTTTTGTACTTTTTTTTTCGGTAGAATGTTTTTTAAAAAATGGATCAACTGATTCATTCAATGTGATCTGATTCAAGACAACAGAAGAAAATGTTAGTGGAAAATCTGGTTTATCTAGGATGCTAAAAGTTTTTTTTCCCTTAAGAACTTGAGTCACAAATATGCAAGGAGAAAATCACTAAATAATTACATTTGTCATTGAAACAAATACATACTGTTTTTAATATACAAAATAATGCAAAATACTGTTTTATGGCTGATATTTTGGCTGCTAAATTTTCACCTTTGGCAGGTGGACTCCGTGTACTTTTGCTCGACATAGATGTCACAGCATTTAAAATTCCACAAGATCATCACAAGATTACTGATAATACCATAATCACATTATGTCACCATGAAGGCAGCCAGTGCTTTTTTTCCCCCTCCAGACACACGAAAACAGCAACTTTCTGTCTTTTATACACCCTCTAACCCCTCCTTCTTAGTCTTTCACTCCTCCACCACTCCTGGGCTTCTTTTTTCCACTCCTCTCACTGATACATTTACTCTTTCTTGCGTACTTTTGCCCCTCTTCCACTTTCTCTCTCTATATCCACCCAGACGTCAGAGTCTAGCCCCAAACAATGGATAGATCAAATTACTGCCCGATTCATTGCTCAACAAAGGCGTGGAAATGGACGGTGGATTTTTATTGAACATAGCTAATGTCTTTAAAAGTGAAATGTGTGATTTCTGCACTGCTAGCACCGCAATAGCATGGCTGAAAAAATAATGACTGGTTTCAATCAGGTTTCCTGAACACTCCGTCCATGTGGTATTGGTCAAATAAACAAATAGTCCCCCTCAAGTACCATTGGTTATACCAATGTTGCTGTGCTAGTTGGAATGCTTAAGAAAAACCAAAGTCCCTTTAAGGCAAGTCATATCACAACTTTGAAACGCCTCTCGGGCATGCAAATGCAACTCCTATATCTTTGAATGGGGAAACAACAAATTCTCCAAAACTGTTCACTAAGCTTAAGATTAAATTTCATATTTGAAATCACCAAGGAAATCTGACAACAACTGTGTCATAAATGTTGTTTATTTTGCTCAAATAGTGTTAAAAAAGCTTATTATTTAGGCTAGACCAGCCAGTGCACATGCGCAATCCTGAGCGCATGTCTCAGAATGCTGAATGTTTCTATAGCAAACGGGACTTCTAACTGCAGCTGCAGTGACGCGCTGACTTTACCGATTAGCGGTGGGCTTTTATCAGAAGGCGGTGCTTCGTTCGATTGAGCGGCTATATTGAGCATTGCATTTTTCCCCATTCAAAAACTAACGGTAAACACATCTGGGTGTTTTATAATCTTGGAAAAACACAAACACAAACAAATCGATGTTTGGAATTAGGAAACTGTTCACCTGTAATTAAGCAATGTGTTCTTAAGAATCTTAGAAGGATTTCTTGAAGATTCATGTGACTGAATAATGGAGTAATTGGCAGTTTGCCATCACAGGACTAAATTACAGAAAAAATCTTTTTATTATAATTTATTTTACAAAAAATTTAATAAAAAAACAATTTTTCACAATATTTACTGCATTTTTTATCAATTGGTGAATACGAGAGACCTTTTTAAAAATATATTCTTAAAATTTTGTACCATCTCTGACCCCAAACATTTGAATGAGAGTGTATAATACTCTAAGTCACTTTTATTTATATTTAGATTGTTTCAAGCAGTTTACCGTATTATAATATTTTCAAATTACAAAATGTGTATTATTAATTTATTTAAAATAAACAAAAAAGAAATAAAGTATATGTATATCTATTTATAACTTATTTTATTGAAGACAAGAAGAAAAAGAAGAAGATGCATTATTTCATGTTAGTAGTGTTGTTGACAAATGACCTTAAGTTCAAAAGTTAACAACAGCAACAAAAAAAACTTAATGCAGAGTAAAACCATCTAAAACTGCTTCACAAAGCTTATATTGTTCATTACTCTCCATGAATCACGTGTCATTTTGTTGTGATGGCTGAAAGGCAAAAACTTTCTTTCCAAGCTCTCTTTTAAGTGTCCTGAGATTTTCTTACAGCCTATGTTTTGAAATTCCCCTCCCTTCTTTCATAATCCACTGATGTCATGTTCACACTGGGTCCCTCTCCCAAAGAGCAAACATGCCGGACAATAGGAGAAAGGATGTGTAGAGTGAGTCAGGGTGAAATACAGGTCACCAGCTGTGTGCAAGTGTGTATACATACGCATGTGTTTGTGTGTGTGGAATCAGTGTTGAGGTGCATCACTGGCACACTGCGTTTAGCTCATGACTCACCCCAAAGTCGTCACCATTAGCGACTGGATTAGCATCCAAAACCGAGGCAACTGCACTTTTGACATTTCAATGGTGCCTTTGAATTGTACTGCAGAAATCGAAGCTGATGACTACACATTGCAACCGAATCAAAGTGACACTCACACTCACACACTCACTCACTCACTCAGACACTCCTCGACAGTCTGCAGAACTCATTTTACGATCTGGGCCATCAAAGAAACCAATGCACCTTACATTTTAAAGTGACAGTTCACCAGGAAAATTACAATTATGTACTTTCATGTTGTTTTAAACCTGTAAGACTTTTTTTCTTCTGTAGAACACAGAAGGATATATTTTTTTAAATGTTCACACTGCTCTATTTTAAATGGATAGTCCACCCAAAAATGAAAATCATGTCATCATGTATGCACTGTCATGTCAGTGCAAACCTCCTATCGTTTATATTAAAGATAACAGTATCATTTAGAGGGATAAGGCAACCGAATTGAACTAATTCTAACACTCAGTCATTCCAAACCGTTATGACTTTTCGGTGGAACCTCAAAAAAGATTTTTTCATATGTTGCTAAGACATAAGAATGTTGGTAAACAAGCAGTTTCGGGTTTGTCCATACTATGAAAGTCAATGTGATCCGAAGCTGTGGTCATCTACAACACTTATTCAAAAAGGGTCTTTTTTTGTGTTCCACAAAAAGACAGAAAGTCGTCTGTTTATAAATCTAGTTTGGAAGGAAATGAGCTGAGCAATACAGAATTGTAATTTTTGGGTAGGACTATTTTTAAACTACAACTTTGTCTTTAAAGGGTGTCATATGATGCGATTTCAAGTGTTTCTTTCTCTTCGGAGTGTTACAAGCTCTTGGTGCATAAAGAAGATCTGTAATAGTTGCAAAGACTAAAGTCTCAAACCAAGAGATATTCTTTATAAAAGTTAAAACTCTGCCACGCCCCCCTAAAACGCCTCGTTCTAACACGACCCCACATACCTACATCACTATGTGGAAATATTCTGTCATTAAGGCTCTCGCTCAAGAATGTGCACAGCAAAGAAAAAAGAAGCATGGTTTAAGAAAAAAAAAAAAAAAAACAGCAGTAGTGTTGTTGCAGTCATGTCAGGGAGACGCTGTGTGATTCAATGCGAAAGCAAAAGCACTTTATTTGACATTCCGGATGTAGATGCAATTAGAAATCATTGGTTAACATTTATTTACAACAGAACAGCACAACCCATATGTTCGAATTTGTGCAACGCATTTTCTGGACGACAGTTTTTTGAACCTAGAAGAGTACAAGACTGGCTGTGCACAAAATCTATTTCTAAAAAAAAAAAAAAAAGGTGTCAATTCCGACTTTGCTATGACAATATAGCGCTTCTAAATCAGCGACTGTAATTATGTTTTGTTACTAGTTTACTTGTCATTGCTCTCTGATGTAGTTCAATGCGGCGTTTTGCACAGCGAAGAGTAACGCGTCGTAGTGTGTGGTGGTGTGATGTCGAGGGAAAACGTGGTCACATCACAGGAGAGTGAAAATGCCTGTACAGAAATAATAGCAGTCAGCTGTCTTAACCGTGGGGACTTGTGTACTGAATCTCCACGTGTCGGTTCACGCGACTCATGTTGCCCCTTTTCTTCTGGGCTTGAACTGATGTATATAAAACACTATCGACATATTACTGTATTGATATTATGAAAGACTGAAGCTAATTGCCTTAGCGTATGAAGGGAGTGAATATTTCCGATGCGTGCTTGTGGTGTTTGGCCAATAACAATGCACTGGGTCAGCTGGCCATTCAGGGCAGACTGCGCTTGTCAAAGGAGGGGCTTTGTTGAAAACGAGAGCGTTTGAGAGAGGCGGGGCATATAGGACCTACATTAATGTACAGTATTTGAAAAATAATGGGGTTTTTTAACATTAAAGCATGTCAACATATTCATGTTAAACCAAATACACAACAAAGAATTGATCTTAACCAATAGAATCATATGCCCCTATATAAAAACAAACAGGGGGGCAAATACGTTTAAATTCACGTTTCATTCACTTTTCATTGTGCCCTCCCACATTCCACAAGATGTCTACCCCCCTTGCCACATTGGGTGATCGTCATCCAACAACGGCCTCTAAAAACTGCACTCCACCCCTCCGTTTGTCCTCGATTTATCCCTCTTCCTTCTTAATTCCTGCATGGCAAGAACTTTGCACCCATCTGCATGTATCTCAGAGGCGTCTGGTTCTTACTAATACGAAATCCTTTAGCCCCATACTTATATATAATGACTAGATCCCTGTTGCAGAGGTTTAGGAGGCGTTTCTCTAAATTTTTTTTTTTTATTTTAATCCCTTTTTTTTTGTTTACCGGCAAACTTTGATCCTCTGAAGAATTAACCCGCATTGAAACCACTTCAAGTTCTCACATATATACAGTAGATCATATAAAAATCTGAAGAAAGCATTGTCAAGTCAGTCGACCAAGACACCTCTAACAGGGGTCAATAGCATCCAAAGCACTGACACCCCCCTTCTTGAATGCAGGGGAAATGAACCTCCCATTCAAACAGTCTCTTCATCAAGCTTCAATGCGATTTGTACAATCACAGATCAAACATTGTTCCTGAGATATCTCATGGTTCTGAGTCTTTAAAGTCAGCAAAAGAAATGGAATGCGTAATAGTTACAGGGTTCCAAGCTCAAGCATCCTGTGTCATATTTGCCGGCCTGAAGTGTGACTAAAAAATTGACGATGTATAGCTCCTTGTTACAAGACTAGCATTCTGACTGTTTTACACGGTACGGGTTATTAAAAATAAATAATAACGAATAGATAATAATACATGGACAAAATAAAAAAACACTTATAAATACCAATAATAAAATAATTATTAGAATATAAATTAGATTTATTCTTAAAAACGATTTGTTGTAGTCAGATTTTAGAGGCTATATCTGAACAATCATGGAGAGCGTTTTGCCTATGGAGTTAATGCATCATAAACCGGTCCCCATGGTTTGCTATTTTATATATGTGACACATTCATCTGTCCACTTTCCCCCATCGTTCTCTACCAGGTTTGCATAAGAGATTTAGTCTGCTCTGTTATTGTCTGTCAGTTTCACCCCTAACCTCTGCTTTCCCTGGTTCAATCCTCTTTGCTCATTCTTTCTCCCTCTTTTCTCTCTCCATGAAATCATGTTTTTAAACAGAACTCCGTAGGTAAGAAAACCAGCAGGCCCTCACAAAGGTCTCAGGTAGCACAGGGGCCCCATTCTGAACATCCAAAAAGCACTTCCTTCTCCCAATCCTTTTCTTCACTCTTAACTGCTGTCATTGTTCACAGAATGAGTACAGAACCGGTAACGCGCACAATTAAGTATTTAACAACATAAAGAATGATGAAACATTTTAACATTTTGATTCTTTGAACTGACCACAAAAAAAAAAAAAGTATAATGTAGGAAATGGCACATTTTCGTTAACGTTCATTGATCTTACAAAATCAATGAACAAGTAATGGCACTTGTTAAAAGACTTAACGGTGTTAGATAGGCCTAACATCTTTCTTTTTCTTTTCATTTTTTTTTTCATATCCCATACAGTCTCAATGTGTGTTCCCACTTAATAAAAACAGTGTGTAATAACTTTTAGTAACTTACCTGTCCGCTGTGATGTAATGTTTATATCCTATCCTAACGTCGTTCTGTCAGTTTCATCCAGACAGACGCTCCTCGAGGTTTACTTTCTCCTCAAAAATCTCCTTGATGTGTTCATGTCATCTAAGCGGCGTAGAGACCAGATGGTTCCCGAGGTGTTTTCAGTCAAGACATTCCCGGACACACTCCGGTAAAGTACATCATCTTCGGCTCGCTCTCGCGGCCACGCCCACATCCGTGACGACGACTGCATTCATGGCCATATTAGACAACACACTTCACGTGTGTGTGTGTGTGTGATGGTTTAAGACGTAAAAGGAAACTATTTTAAATGTCCGGGACGGTGGTGTCAAGGGATTATTAATTAACGACATCGCAATATCTAATAATCTGTCGAGTAATTGACGTGTTGGGGGTAACGTATTACAAGTAACGTTAGTTACGTAATCAGATTACTTTTTTACTTTTTTCAAGTAACTAGTAAAGTTAACGCATTACTTTTTAATTTACAAGAGAATATCGTAGTTACTTTTTCAAATAAGTAACGCAAGTTACTTTTTTTTCCAATTTATTAGACAGCTCTCCTGTCCCCATGTTGAGAGAAATCAGATGTTACTGTAGTTCTAAAAAATAATGCAACTCAGAATATGACGCAAACCTGCAATAATTAAATGTTAAACAACACAAATATCCTTTATTGTATTTAATCCCATTCTATGAACCAATGTCTTTGCTTCTGACCTTCGATGATCCGGTTCAAGCGTACTAATAAGCAAATATTACTCTAGACAAACATTTGTGTGTGTCTTTTTTTTATTGCTGAAGTGTTGAAATTTCTTCTTCTGCATTCTACTGTACGGACGCACATTTACTTTCCCTTCAGCCTGAGGCTTATTCATTTCACTTTTGGTGTGAAAAGGCTTTTATATTTGCCAAAAATATAACTTTTTTATATTAAAAAACAAGCAAGCGCTGTCCCCAGATTTTAAAAGTACGCACGTAACTGCATTACTTTTTCCATAAAAAGTAACTAAGTAATGTAATTATTTACTTTTTTATGGAGTAACGCAATATTTGTAATGCATTACTTTTAAAAGTAATTGAGTACAGTTTATGTCGGGGTTCCTACACTGTTTGACCAACTAGCCTAATTCTCATGACTTTTTCAAACATTCGTGGTGCTAGATAATTTTCCTGCCCTGGAAATCCCACTTTTGAAATTCCCTGATATTTCCAGGCCTTTCATGATGATTGGAAACCCATTATGTGTTAAAACTTGATCAGACAACATTAAAGGACCAACTGCTTTTAATTTACACTAAACAGTATCAAACAAACCGAGGACACACTTAAAAACTAACAAACTGTATAGGAAAAACCACATGCGCCAAATTGCTTAATTTTTTCATAGCTAAGACAATAGTATCAAATTATATTAAAAAACAAACACACCAAATCATTATTCACAAATACAGAAGCAAACGAGACAAATACTGCATAAGAAAAGTTGATACATAGAAGGCAACGACGCATTCAGAAGAAAAATCACTCTCTAATCTGGCATGCTCCATTTAAAAATATAAATAAACATAATAAAAAATGGTACTAATACAAACAGTGGTCTGATGTTATATAATATTACAGGAATTACATCCCTCAGGCAAACGTTACATAACAGAATATACAGTAACATTCTTGCAAGTCAGGTATAGTATACAAAATATATCATGACAACAATATATAATATTAAGTTGTGCGATATTCACATGACAAGTTCTATAGGCAAGAGTGTAAGAGGGTAAAATCTTGCTATGTCTGGATAATGGAAGACTTCTCAAACTAAACAGTGATTTTAAATCTACAAGGAAGACCAGTATTCTTTGAAAAAGTCTAATTTTACTTAAGATAGTTTCTTGAGACTCTGACATTAAAGGCAACAATTAGTGTCTAGAATTCAAGCAGCATTTCATAAAGCTCAACACTGCATGACACCATTCAAATACATTTAAAGTGGCTCTTCATACGAAATCTCTGTTGATCAAACTCGATGAGGGAAGTCAATAAGTTGTAAAACTGTTAACTGCTTTACATGTCAAACACGATTTATGACAGCTGTATTTATCTGTTCATATCATAAATGAATACCATCATTGCTCAGAGATGACTGTACTGAAGATGCCTACTAGAACTACTATTCAGCCATACAGAAAAAAAGGCAACTGGTTGAATCTCACTATTATATCAATAAAGGGAATACGGTTTGGCCTCTGGTAGTCTAATTCAGGACAGAACATGTAGATCAGGTTTTTGAGAAGATATGTATTTTAAGGCACTCAGCCCAAAAGTCCTCCCCTATAATTTGGTTTGCTTGTTTTTCTCTAAGCACATTAAACTATGACCCCGTTTACACCTGGTTTTAAGATCAGTCTAAGCTGATTCAATCACATGTTGTCAGTACTAAATGAGGTTCAGAATGTTTCATGATCGGTTTACTCAAACCACATTCAGAGGTAGTCAGAAATGCATGTGAACATGTTGCATTTGTAGTGTAAATGTAAAAAAGACCGCCTACTCAGTATATTTCTAAACGATCTGCATTTTTTTTGTGCTTTTTAACATTATTCATTTTAAATTTGAACATTTTTAACCGACAAAGTGATGAATATTGTCAGAGACCTTCCTTTGAACTCCTATTGCAAGCTGCTAAAATGTATTTGAGCTAGATGTTAGTACCAGGTATAAATGGGGCTTTAATATATTAGCATATAGGCTATTAAACACTACCGTTTCAAAAAGTTATGGGGTCGGTAATCGCCCTAATTTTCAGCAATCCCCTCCCCTAGGTCTCGTCACATTATCCTTCAGAAATCATTCTAATATGAATGATTTGGCTCAGCAAACCTCAATATCAGCACTTTTGTAGAAAGCATAATGCCTTTTTTGGGATTCTTTTGAATGAATAGAACGTTAAAAAACCACATTTATGTGACTTATTTCGTATATTTTTGTAACATTATACATATCTTTTACTGTCACTTTTGATCAATGTAATGCATCCTTTCTAAATAAAAGTAATACCCTCTTCTTTTGAATGAAAAAACATCCCCAAAGGTTTGAACAGTAGTGTATATAGCATGTATATGTCCCACTGAAATAAATCTGAAAATAAAAACCCTCTTAGTTTAAGGAAAACTTAACATTGTAGGTACATCCTTCAAGACACCTGACCCTCCTGTCAACAGCACTTCAGGTAGAAGCATCACACTCAGTCTGTCAGAGGTAGAACTCTATGGACATGCTTGCATATTAGCATAGAAAACCACAATGATCTCATGGCCCCATCCTTCTTTCAGATGTCATCATTCACTGTAACTGGATATGCAGCTGGTGGTTGGGCGATTGCATGCACTGAGGTTCAAGGACTTTGGATGGGGGAAGCGATCCTGTTGATTGCGGCCTGTGTCTCCTCCTGTTGGCAGTACAAGTACTGTAGGTCGAATGAGTGCTGCCGCCTCGTTATAGGGAGATGCTTGAGATTTATGAACTGCTACTAAGACGTCTGCGTAAGAGAGAGGCAGGTTTTGTGCCTGTGTCCTCCTGATCGCTCTCACAGTCTCTCTGATTGAAAAAAAACAGAACAAGTAAACAAGCATTGCATTATTTATAACAATTAAGCACATATACCCTGTACTTCTCATTACAGTAATGAGAAAGAATCTTTGCAACAATTAACAAGCTTTTAAAATTGTATTTTTCATGAGATTCTTACCAGTTCTTGTTGCTCCGGACCGCGGGCCTTACACAGTAATTGCAGCCGACAAAACCGATTACATGCTGAAACCATGTTAAAGGACATCTGTGCGGTGAGAAAATCAACTAGTTAGTTAATTTTTAATAAATATTACAGCCTATCTGTACAAAATATTTGTCACAATCCAGACAGAAAGAGAGCAACAAAAAGGCATCATGACAGAGTAACACAATGACTGAACAGCAGGTGTCTCTCTTTACTCATAGGTCTGTTAGTTTAGAGAAGTGAGTCATCTGAGTCAGCTAAGGTAGTGTTAGCAACTGGTTCAGACACTTAAAGGAACAGTTTAGTCATTTCTGTTGCTTTTTGTAGAATCCCTGGTCACTCACAACTAAAATCTATGTGAACTATCTCTTTAAGTGTCATGCTACCACTGACAACACAGCGAATAAAAAGCATGCATCATCACATTATATAAAAACAGCTGCCGATTAAATGTAAAAAGGCACTGAATGCAGAAATTGATATGATTGATATGGCTGATATGACAAATAAAAGCAAAACTAGATGTCAATTAATACTACAGGAGGAACAGAGAATAACTGAGGGAGACAAAAAGACATGAAAGACAAAGCATGCGATGAGGCACACAGGTTGTGACAGAAAAAGTTGGTCTGTGGGTAACGACAGTCTACACACTCCAGCCAATAACGAGTTTCTCTGACCAAGTTAACAAAACCCACAGCAGTGACACGAATACCAACCTTCCATTTCCTCCTCGCATTGAACTTCTTAAAGTTCTTCATGTTGATGGAGGAGCGGTTCCTCTTTGCTATTTGAGTTCTATTGAGAGGCTGAAATAGAAATGGATGCGGAAAACAGTTACTGAAATGATCCTGAGGAGAAGGTAAAATGAATCAGACAATATAATATGAAGAAACGGGTGAGTTTATGCATCTCACCTTAATCCAGGGGTGAATGAGACACTCTTCTGCTGTCATCCTTTCACTAAATATAAATGCACAAAAGTAGAATAAAAACATTTAACCCCTAAAAATATTCAGATTAGACCGTTAAAGATTAAACTATTCAATTATTCTAATATAATTAATACGATTCTTGTTACCTCTGGTCTTTAACCCCTAGTGTTCAGTTACGCTTCTCCGTCGGTTTTCTTCCACTGGAGGAAGGGTCGTTCTCTTGTCTTTGGCTTTGGCACCATGTGTGCTGGTCTTTGGTACGCTTAAGGCCATCGTGATGCTAGGGACAACTCGGGTCATTTTTCAGTGTTTAATCAACGAACCATACAGTCGTATACTATTTCATCGCCACAATGTTCCTCAGCGTCTCTTCGTCCGTCTCACCTTGGAACGGTGACAGGCCGCTCAAACTGATGGCATAAATATACATGAATAACAAATGTTTTGTTGCCTAGAGAAGCTAGAGAAGGAGTAAACACTGCAGATGTAAGTCTTTAGTAAAAATTGATTATGGCAAGCATAGTTTCCATCAAAATACAACAGTTTCTACAGGTATTATTCCTGCAATATCTCTCCCCATAACCTGGGATAATAGAAAATGTTAACATTTAAAAAATATGCACACCGCCATCAAGATCAACTGCTTTATCCCTGCATAAAGATAAAGGCTATTACTAGTCAGTCTGTTGGTTATCTGCTCTCTGTCTGGTAAACTTCAAAAAGCACATTGCTTGTCAAAGGGAGGCTTTATTTCGGAGGTAATTTATGTCCCAGTTAAAATCTGAATATTTGGAACAGCACTTTGGTTTGCAGACTGATTCCTAAAGGATTTGACTGTCAGGAGTGTTATCATATGATTAATAACAATGGAAGATTACTTACAAAATGTAGGTAATGACACCAATGCTCCTGAAAAACATCACAAGAACATGATTAATCATCATTAATTGAATCTTAAAACCAGTGTATAGAATTCTAAGCTATTTAACATGCATTTTTTTATCATATAATTCTAAAATATAATTCCTAAGGTCTACATTTTAATATAGAAATTCACCTTTATTTATTTAATATATTCTTTTATCCAAAGTGATTCACTTCACATTTATCAGTGTTCTCTAAAAAACAAACCCATGATCTCGGCTTTGTTTGTGCCATGCTGTACCAGCTGGGCTTCAGGAACGAATGAGATGTAAACCAAACAAGTGTTATGCTAACATTATGTTAACTAGACATGAGTTGCTGTCTTTGCAGATGATAGCTACAGCGTTTTGTCAAAAGCCAAAATAGTTTTCCTTCCTACAATGTTTCGCACATAACATCCATTTTCAGATGCATATTATGAAGTACAAATTCATATACATGCTGAGACAAATGCACTTTAATGAGCACCTGGGGATGTCAGAGGAAGACAAATCAAGTCTGAGCATGCCCGAAAACTCCCTTAAGCACTCTAACACTATATTTCCATGTGTGTATGAGTGTTTGTGTTGCTAATTTAATCAGGTAAGACTTACCACATATCTGCTGCTGTACCGAGAGGCTCGTAGTTGATAATCTCAGGGGCTGAAACAGATGGAGAGAAACAAAAGCTTAAGGTTGCTTCTTCTGTTGGCTCTCATAAATTCTTCAGCATTTTTCTCAGCAATTTTATTGCATTAATCAAACGTTTCAAAGAGCTTTGGCCGGACAGAAGCAGACATATCTGTGAAGTCAAACTTACAAAATGACACCATTAAGTGCATTCTTTGAGACCAGCAGCACATGTTCACGTCCTCACATGAACCACAGTAGATTGTGCTCTGTTCCCCACTGAGTTTCATACGAACAACGCTTCACTATAATTTGATACAAATGCACCAGGATTTTGTTGTTGTTGATGGTTTAAAGTAGCTGACTAGCAACAAACTAGGCATGAAGGCTCTCCTTTAATCTCTAGTTGTTTTGTGACTGACAACCACTCAAATAGAAATAGTTACCAAATATAAGAATATATATATATATATCTATATAAAAAAAGCTTTCATCACTTATTCACCCACATGACTTTTGAACACAAAATTATTGGTACAACATGAGAGGGAGTAAATGTGGAAATTGTATTTTTTCTTTAAAGTTGACAAACCTGTTCAAATGAAAATGCTTGACATTAACAAAGTGGTGGTGATAGTTTCATTGCTGAAGATTTCGGCAGCTAAAACAGGTTCAGCCATAAGTAGGCCTGACTCAGGAACTGGAGTGTCACTGACATCACAATTCAGCCTATCACCAGATGTGCTTAGAAAAACACTAAAGCTCTAGTTGTTCACAAAGGACATCCTCGTGATAAGTAAAGTGCTAGTCACTTTGAACAAAGGAGTCTGCTAAATATCAAGTAGCATACTACTTCTGCCTAGTCTCATGTAGAAATAATACTTGGTTTGTCCAGTACCAATATTTACAGTTTTCTATACACATTTACATTTATTCAGTATTTATAGGAAATAAAATGTATAAAAAAAAAAAATATGACTATATTCCTGGTTAAAAAAAATTTTCGCCAGGAATATAGCCGTTTCCCCAGTAACAGCAGTAAACAAAGCAGCGCAGCACCTAAATTTGAAACTTGCAGCACTCATATTTAATCAATTAATAGGTTTTTGAAGTTTAAGGCTATTCTCATTTTACATGTAAATTTACATTTAATTTACATTTGAGTCTTCTTCTCCCATTTCCTCCAGTGATCCATTGTTCCTTCCGGTTACTAACTCGACGTTATCAGTAGCATCCGGGGACAAGTTGAGGGGACAAGTGGGTAGAAAATGTGTATTGCGTCGATCGTGTGATGAAGATGCGTTTCATTACAAGATCTGGCACTCATTAAACGGGATGATAGCGGGATAGATGGTAACATACGGGATAATCCCGGGAAAAACGGGAGGGTTTGACAGTTATGCAGGCAGCAATAGCCGTAAATAAATCAATCATCCACTGCTTGTCGGGGTCCTCTGGCTGGACTCTGAACAGTGTTTTTCTGTGCTCGTCTGTGCAGCCAAAGACAGAACAGTTAGCTTGTTTTGCTCAAACTTTCGCCATGGCTTTAGAGCTGGTACACCGTTGTCGCTTGTGAAATCACAATGACGGCGCCGTGGGTGTGAACGTACAGATTAAGGGGCGGTAATATTATAATGAGATCCCTTGCCATGTCACCAAGGGAGCGAAATCAGATGCGCTTGTTTTCTCAGACGTTTGCAGAAAAAGGCTTCCCAAAACAAAGTTACTGGGTTAATCTTTTTCATGTTTCCTTGGTTGGTAGATGCACCGGGACCTGATTTTAAGCACTTACACCTGTAAACCCAAAAAAAAAAAAAAAAAGAACAGTCCGATTTTCCTGATATGTCACTTTAAAGAGACTGATAAGTGTAGCAGGCCAACCAGATGTGTGTGTGTGTCACATTTCAGCATGTTTCAGTATGTTAAATGACATTTCTGCCATATATCAGCAGTGATTTCTCTTATGTGATATCACAATAGCTATTTCTGTTCCTGTCCACTCAATTTACAGCTGAACTTACAAAGCTCTGTCATTTTATCTGAACTTAGTCTCCATGGAGACGGCTATAAATAAAAATTTTGCATATTCAAACACACATTCGAGCAGATGCAAACTCAACATGCGCACACACTTCACAAAACTTACTGTACACAGGTATGTAAATGCAGATACTATTATTATCAGTCAGTAAATATAAAAGCACACACTCAGCTGTTGACACATGTATTGTTAGCTGCTTAAACAATAACAAAACCGGTTTAACAGCACAGAAATGTGAAAGTAACTCTATCGTCCCCTTAAGTATGGAGGTTTGTTACCACCACATAACATTAAGTATGCAATACCATCAGTAAGATTTTATATTTTTAAAGAATTAATACTTTTTTCAGCAAGGATGTATTAAACTGATCAAAGTGACAGTAAAGACCATAGTGACAAAACTATTTGAAATACATGCAGTTCTTTTGAACTTTTTACTCATCATGAATCCTGAAAAAATATATCACAGTTTTCACCAAAAATATTAAGCAGCCCAACTGTTTTTAACATGTTAATAATTTAAAAAAAATTTCTTGAGCAGCAAATAAACATATGAATGATTTCTAAAGGATCATGTGACACTAAAGACTGAAAAAATGACTGCTGAAAATTCAGCATTGCATCAAATAAATAAATTACATTTTAAAACATATTTTATACAGAAAACACTATCTCACAATATTACAGTTTTACTGTATTTTGGATCAGATAAATGTAGCCTTGGTTGAGCAAAAAAAAAAAATTGACCTCAATAGTAGTGCTATCTCATGCTTGTGTTATTGGACAAGCATTCAGGTCTGCATTTGCATATTTGCGTAGGTTTATGGCCTTTAAATGAACACATTCACTTGAACCCAAACCACACAGACTGAACCACTCACCAATATACTGAGGGGTTTGCCACTGATGTATGGTTTGTTAGGATCGGACAATATTTGAAAATTTGGAATCTGAGGGTGCAAAAAAAAATCCTAAATATTGAGAAAATCATCTTTAAATTGTCCAAATGAAGTTCTTAGCAATGCCTATTACTAATCAAACATTAAGTTTGATATATTTACAGTAGGAGATTACAAAAATCTTCATGGAACATGATCTTTACTTAATAACCTAATGATTTTTGGCATAAAAGAGAAATGTATCATTGTGACCCATACAATGTATTGTTGGCTATTGCTACAAATATACCCCAGCAACTTAACACTGCTTTTGTGCTCCAGGGTCACAATTCACAAAATAGATTTTAGTGCTTCAGTAGGTTGGTATATTAACATTAAATCAGTTAATGTCTACTTAACTGTACATTTACGAGCTGTGAAACAAAAATGTTTGCTACTTTATTTTTTAAAGTAAAGATATGGTAACAAAAAAAGGAAACTATGGCTTTGAAAGCGTGCACTGATGCCTGGAACCACTCTGATAATGAAAATACAGTGTGAAGTGCCAATCCGAGAGGCTGTAAGCTGTAATATTACATTGATGTTGTATACTGTATACCTGATTATTCTCATACGGGGTGTGTTTGAGATACATGACCTGCTACCAAAAACACTTAAGTTTATCAGTTTTATTCACTGTTCACTTTCAGCTCAAGCTGATTATGACTTGGATGGCCATATACATAATAATATAATGAGAACACTACTGTAATAGAATGCTGTAAATTGTTGACTAACAAGCTAAAGTTCACTTGTGCAATCTCATCCTTTTCGTGCAGATGTAAGTTGTATGTTTGTGTTGTGCATCTATCTCAAATAAGATTGGTTTGGTTGAATTGGTTTGGTTGAATTACAGAATATGATTGGGTTA
>JADLZN010005762.1:0-69863 GCA_018155175.1 Sinocyclocheilus anophthalmus | reverse complement strand
TGTCCAACAGTTCAGTAAACTGGCCACGAGCAGTGTATGATTAGACTCCCCCGACATGTTGCCAAATAATGTTTTATCTTCAACATACATCATCTATGCCAAAGAAGTAAGAAGATATGTTTTCAGGGGACTTTCTGGATTTGCTTTTTTTTGTAAAAAGCTTTCGTAACTGGCATAGATTTACAGAAAATTTCCATCGTTTGGAAAATAAATAATTTTACATACTAATTCCTAATTTTTCGTGCAAGATTTAAATTACATCTCAAATGACAAGGGATCAAATTATAATCATGTTTATATTAATTAGCCAGTCCACGACTCAAATGGCTTGGGTAAGCAGACTTCCGCAATCTGATATGGACGGAAATGCCCCGCAGTAATCTCTAGATAGGGGTGTCCAATCTGCTCTTGGAGTCCCGTTCTGCAAGATTTAGTCTAACCAGCTCTAACACTACATACAGCCAAGGTCCACTACAGGATTTTAAGCCCGATTTAGCAAGTCAACGAGCTCGCGACTGGTCGGGCTGTGATCGTGGGAAAACAGCGGTGATCAGCCTCTTGGGCAGTCTTTAGTTGCACTACTCACGCGACGCCAAACAAATATACATGCATCTAATATCTGGACCGGTCGGGCCGACTTACATCACGTGGTGTCAGGTTCCCCGCGACGAGCTACCTCTGTTCAGAGTCGGCTGAAGAAAACAGCAGCAGCAACATGCTTTACAACGATCGCACCGTCAAACAGTTGCAAGAACTAATTCCCATTCCCAGCAATTTTTCAAATCAACAACCTCCTGTTTTTCACCACTGGTTTGCTGAGCACCCCGGTAGATTCGTTGGTTGAGAGGTTGTGTCATTTCGTTAGTGTGTGACCCTCCTGTTCTCGGATCAGTTTACGTAATGTCACGTATTGTGAACCAGCAATGACTTCAAGACAGTTCCCTAGTCATGTAGTCTGAAATCACAGCGATCTTCGATGTTTAAGTTGTTTAGTGTGAACTTGGCTTAGATTCTATGACTGTTACCCTGATTAGCCAGTTCACGTGTGTGCAATTAGCGTTGCACTAACTCTGCAGGCCATTGGTTGCGTTCGAACCGCATATCATTGCATGTCCCTGCCGTCCCAAATGTTGGCCTACTTACTACCACTGCCCGGAGTGGTTTATTACATTGTTTGTTGCGAGAAATACATGACAAATAATCTTTCCATTAAATAACTCTCTGTTATTGGTTTAACGCCACCAACCCTTTATCAAACCATCTGTCAGTTCGCGCGCCTCTCGCCATGTGTCTGTATGTGTATTTCTAAAGCTTTTATTCGGGGTTTGTGTTCGACAGAAAACCGAAGCCGTTTGCCAAAGTGCCATGGTATAGGCGCTGCGCTGCAGAAATGCACATAGCTACATGCGCTCCCGCACCTATTCCACCTCTTCGTTGACCCTAGGTCTAGCGCCACCTCTTCCCGCTTTACTCTGACACTTTGCTATTATCTCTCGCGTTATTCTCCCCTACAGCCTAATGAACCGGAAGTCTCCGGGCACATTCCAGAAAAACGGCTTTACTTCGTGGCAATTAGAAAATCAGGTGGATACTCTTCGCCATGGTAACTGGACAGTTCGCGAGCGAGCTGACCATAGTGCTGGAGGACGCACCCATAGTTATTTCGGGTTAGAACATTTTTGATAGATTTCTGTTTTTCAGCATTGTTTCGTTATTACACAGCATGACTAGATTTATCCACAAAATGTGCACCACTATCTTTGCCCTTTTTACACCACCAGCTATTTAAGGCTAATTTTTAGGATTTGATGATTTATCGTCCATCAGAATTAAATACAGAGTATGCTCCCTAACACTCTGCTCATTTGTTTTAAAAGGTGTGGACAGCTGCAGTCTTCCCTTTGCAGTGTCGATAAAAAATAAATGAAATATAATGATCACCTTTATTTGCGGTCGTCTCCTGTCTATATCCTTTTTAATTGAACACTTGGATCTCACCCCTAAAAATGAAATGCCATTGTACACCCAATATTTCCATTCTCATTTTTGAATAAAATGAAAACTAAAAGAATTTCAAAATCACATGAGCCAATGTTTTATTCACAGTAGAACATAATAAATGTTTAAACTGAGAAATTTGACAATTTTATGCACAAAATGAGCTCATTTCAAATTTGATGCCTGCTACAGGTCTCAAAATAGTTGGGACGGGGGCATGTTTACCATGGTGTAGCATCTCCTCTTCTTTTTAAAACAGCTTGAAGACGTCTGGGCATCGAGGTTATGAGTTTCTGTGTTGGAATTTGGTCCCATTCTTGCCTGATATACAGTAGGTTTCCCCCCCCCCCTCCCCCCCTCTAGCTTTTTTGGGCTGGAGAGTTCGTGGTCGTCTTTGACGTATTTTTCGTTTAATGATGCGCCAAATGTTCTCTATAGGTGAAAGATATGGACTGCAGGCAGGCCAATTCAGCACCCGGACTCTTCTACTACGAAGCCATGCTGTTGTAATAGCTGCAGTATGTGGTTTTGCGTTGTCCTGCTGAAATACACAAGGCCTTCCCTGAAATACACATCGTCTGGAGGGGAGCATATGTTGCTCTAAAACCTTAATATAGCTTTCAGCATTCATAGTGCTGTAGCGTCTGGACCAATCAAACACAACATATATATTTTGTTTTTTATATTTAACAATACTCTGTAACCCCCCTCAGTTAAAAAGCCATATGAGGACCCATGAACCCTTCCCCCCGGAATACGTAACACCCCAGGAAGCCGAAACAGGCCACTTTGTTGCATGGCAACCAACGCTGAAATCACTGGGTTTATTGGCCAAAAGAACGCAAAGCAGGGAAAATCCCTGCATGTCCCAGAGCAAGAGGCAGAGTAGAAATGGACTTTTCTACTAATTAATTCATAGGAAAACCTTCCTTTGAATGAACACACATGATCCTTCTGTCATTGGGTATATTATTGTCATCGTGTATGTTGTCTTTGAGATTTTATATTGTTTTATGCAGGCTTATGATCGAAATACTCACTGCTGTCAGCTTACATATATATATCTCTGCCATGTGTAGTATCTATGAATTCGCCTTATTATGATCGAAACAAGCGTGTATATTAAATATTGGTACATAGGCAATATATATATTAGGGCCCTGAGAATCATTAATAATTTCGATTTAAGTCCATTTTCAAATTACCATGCTTAGAGACAAAGGGTCATAAAGCCCTCCAGCAATTGCCACCTCCCGCTCGGATTTTCCATCTTTCTCATTGGACAAGCCTATCTTGAAAGGCGGGGATCTTCTCCGTCCATAAAGGCCCTGCTCCAGGGACCCTACCAGTCGGTGGTTTGTTTTAATTCTGAGAAAAATGCTCCCGGAAACCCTAAGCTCGCGCCAGGATTCGGCCTTGTCTTTTCCATTCATCAAGTTACTCTGACACAAAATGGTTCTTTTCTCATCAACCAACTTCAGCATGATCTTGGGCCTTAAGATTGCATCAGGACTCTTTTTCAGACAGACAAGACGTGCAAGTATCAAAGTTTGTTTTATTAATTGATACATTAGGTATCATTTCCACCTTTTTACAAAGGTGTGTTTTGAACTAAGAATCTGATGTTTCCCTCGGTCAGATCTGCTGAATATGCAAATGGTTCCATAAATTTCATTCCTTATTCCTCTTTCTGTACTGAGTTAAACTTTAACCCTTTCCTATACCACTGTATGTGTGTGTGTGTGTGTACTGGTAGACCAGTTTATTGTGTTTATGTAGGAATGTTAGACCAGTTTATTTGTTTATGTAGTATGTTAGACTAGTTTTTAAGTGTTTATGTAGTTAATAAAGTCTTACTTTGTATCACACTTGACGTTGTTCATTTGTTTGCTCATAACTGGAGTCACTTATTGATGCAGATTTATGCGACAAGCTTTTGTAGAATTGTACAGTAGGAAAGTTATTTCCCTTAACCAGGAAAAATAACGTTCTTAGAATTGACAAGACAGATGACCCTGAGAGGTCAGCTAAATATCTACACGCGGATCTAAAATATTAATAGTTAATTATAACTAGTTATGGTTATTTATTCATATTTCCCCATGAGCTGATTCGCTACAGGTTTTGGTGGAGAGAATGCGGGCATGATAAAATTAAAGTTATGAGTTTAAACACTGTCAATTTAAAAGTGTGTGCGTGATAGTCCAGGTTTAAATAGGGCGTGACTTGAGATGCGCTGTTTGTGTCCCTATTTGCTGGCTTGTTTAGATTCAGATAAAGTGGGGGTTTGAATTGGTACTGCTATTTTAATTGTGAGAGTCTTTATGTATTTCTTGCTTAATGGTATCAGTGTAAGGTTAACCTGATTTTAGCAAAGAAACCCTAATTTCAGTATTACAGCATAAATCTGTTCTGACAAAGCATAAGTCTGAATCTCAGCTCAGCGGCATGTAACTGTACCATAATGTATAATGCTTTAATGAAGAAATCACAAAATTGCAGTATTTTTTAAAAAAATAAGTTCTCTTTTTGACACGAAAAAAAAAACAAAGAAATCTCAGTACAGTTATATCAAGGTAGATTTGAGTGTTGCTCCCCTTTCTACAGCATAAAGGCCTTTTAGTTTATAATTAGATTGAAGCAATTCTTCTACACTTTGACTGTATATATATAAGTCGAGCAACCTGGTGGTCATTACTGTGGTTCACTCGCTGAGTGAAATTAAAGGTGTACTACTGTACTTTAGTATTCATGTGTGAGGCACACATAAATGCATATATGTTTAAAAACCGGTTTTGACTTTTTTAACTTACAGTAAACACTTTTTGTAATTCTTTAAACAAGTGCAAAAAGTTTATTGTTACATTAGAGAAGCACACACCGAAGTGCTAATGTAATGCAACAAGTCTTGAAGGCTGAAAGCACCATGTTCTAAAACTGTGGGCATTTTTTTTAAAATAGGCAGACACTAAACTGTTTTAATTGCACTGGCATGCATTGGTTACCGGGACAACAACTTGTCACAGGAAGCGCTAACTTCACATAGCACAACACGCCATGTTTGTAAACAGACCATTTGAAGCAGCTAAGCTAACACTACTTAGCATAGTTTCATCTTAGGCTACGCTACCAAATAGCTTTAACAATTAGGGGTTAACACTCTTTATTTGAAGCTTTTAAATACAGTTGTGTGTGTGCAGTGTGAAGCAATTTGAATTTAACCTCATCCCTGGTTTCTGATTTTTCATTTCTCATCTCCTCCCCCCCTTTGTCTTTTGGCTTTTTCTTCTTTTTCTATGTTTCTCAATCTTTAATTCGTCTCAGCAAATTTAACTATCTAGATGTATCCTTCATGAATGCTATTGCTTAGTTACTAGTTAAATAAATCTAAATTTAATTAAATCTTAAATGTCTATCGAGGAAAGACTCATTAAGATATTGGGTGCTTTTAGTAACACACTAATCACTAGTGTTGCTATTTGTTCCTAATACCAGATTGATCACCTTGTTTTAGTAATAGCAGTCAGCTACTTTTAAATCCATTTACATGTTATGCTTTTGTTCCACTTTGATTTGATGATCTCCCTGAACTACAAAATGAACCAGAGACACTTTTGTTTTTGATTTGTTTATTTTCAACATGTGCCCTAATTTTTATGACCCTGTTACAAAAGTCATCTAGACAAACACTATCATCCTGAGCACCAAATAATAAGCATAATCTGAATAGAAATGCTCTCCTTTTCCCTCTTCTACTTCACTTCCTCAGAGATTGAGCCTGTTGTGGGGAACCGTCAGGTAACATTTCTGAGTTGATAATTTTGACATAAGAGTAGTCTTTAGTCATCAATCAAATCCTTTTACCGCCCTTTTTCAGCAAATCATTAGCCGACCACCCAACTATCTATATCATTTCCACAGCTAAGATAATAACCTAATACTTTAGCTAAGCACACCTGGCGAAAACCTAGCTGTAAAACCTAGCTCCATACTCTGTTTTGATCTTGTAGTAGTCTGTAGCCCTTACTCTCAACACAAGTGTGCCAAAATGTTGCAGCTGCTCAGACTAACTGCCCAGAATGCAGACCAAAAGAGAGGGCTGGCCAGGCGTTGTGAGGAAACCCCCTACCCAGGGCCGACGACCATCTACTGAGCCGAAAGCAACTGGACACGGAGAGAAGAGTACCTCAGACTCATGATTCAAGCGAGAGTTATGGCTACAAAAAGTTCACCAAGGTCATCATCTTCTTGGCCCACAACCTAATGGGATTGAAATAGGAGGTAAATGATCTCAAGCAACAAATCACGGCGGTAACTCCATTTCCCAGCAGAATGGAGTTACAGGAGGATATTGATAGACTTCAAGAGACTCTGATCCAACAGCTGAACAACACTCAAGACAAGCTCGACATGTTCCGAAGAGAACTCAGGGAATCCTACAGGCTGCGAAAAGAAATGCAGTGAGAGAGACACCCTACTCCTGCATACTCACTCAGCAGTGCAAAACTCCCTCATGTGCACGAAGCTACGAAAGGGGGAGCCAACACTTTCTGCTTAACAACTCATCAGACAGAACCATAATACCTCAAGCAACAACAGGGAAGCATCCCTGCAGCAGCGCATAATGCGACCCCCAGAAACTTTGACAAGATAACCAGAAAACTCCCAGCATTCAACATGGCCAGGAAATAATATTCCTACTTTATGGGAGGACAGCAGTAATTTTCGAACAGTGGCGTCCGTTTTTAAAAACCATTGCTTGCAAGCAGACACCAATAATCAATCTTATTTGTCTGTTTCATAAGTTAGGAGACGGAAGTTCTATGTAGCATAAGGGTAACTTCTTCCTTCTCCATGCGCATACCAGTTCCTGATCAAAACCAGATAAAATTTTAGTTTGAATGCGCCTTCCTACAAGCAGTAGAAAGTTTTCAGTGCTATTATGTTTTTAAATCGTACGATAAGAAATTAACCTGATTTTAGCGAAGAAATTCTAATTTCTGTGTTAGTAGAGCATAGGTCTTTTTCCTGACGACGAAATCTCAGGATTAGCAGCTCATATAAATGTTACCAGAATAAATCGGTCTGATCTTGGTTGAAGAAATCCCCTTTTTCAGCACTGTTGTAGGTGATCTGAGTGATGCTCCTCATTTAACTGATTTAAGGCCTTAGTATGTGTTACGTATCATTGTATTCATTTTGACCCGCTCATGTGAAACATTTACGTAATTCTTATACATGCGCGCACCAGGTTCTTAATATAATCAGATAAAACTATAGCTTTAAGGTGCCTTCCTACAGGTATTAGAATGTTTCAGTGCTATAATGTTTTTAAATTGTACGATAAGAAACTAACCTGATTTTTAGCGAAGAAATCCTAATTTCTGTTTTAGTAGAGCACAAGTCTATTTTCTGACTACGAAATCTCAGGATTAGCAGCTCATTTAAATGGTACCAGAATGAATCGGTCTGTTCTTGGGCGAAGAAATCCCCTTTTTCGGCACTGTGTAGGTGATCTGAGCTATATTCCTCATTTCATTAATTTAAGGCCTTATTATGGTTACGTATCATTGTATTTCATTTTGACACGCTCATGTGAAACATTTACGTAAAATTATTGGGGTTATTCTAGCGTAGCTAACTACGAATCCACCATTGCCTGTGAAGTGAATGTGCTGTTTTGAGTAATGAATGAATTTGTATGGGACATGCATGAGTTTCCCATGCATGCTCACAGCAGTGCAAGTCTGCTCCACTTGCACCTTTTGTGAGCTTGCATTGGTCTCCTAGCAACACGTGACCCCGAATGTGTGAGCAGACTCTTTCGGTTAATCTGACAACAGCCCCACTTCACAGACCTGTGTGTAAACAAAGAATTGCGTGTAACTAACGCTAACTCTTAAGCTAATCCCTTTACTTCAACTGCTAGCTGTTATCATCTGACTAACGCTTATATAGGCGTGTAAAGTGTAACTTTCTAACCAAAACCATTCTCTCTCTTTCTCTCTCTCTCCCTCTCTCTCTTTCACTCTCTCTCTGTGTCACGTTCCTGTTCTGCCTTCACCCTCTTTGGATTCGGTTCGTGTGGTCCCCACCCACATACTGGGTTTTACTTTTGTTATTGTTTATTTTTGTTTTGACTTTTTTCTACCTCTTTTTAATTTTATTGCATTTATTTACTTTTGTTTAGCACAAATGTACCAATTCAGCTAAATTGATTTTTTTAAATTAAATCTGAGATTTAATTAAAATCAAAATTATTATTTATTATGTGTTTATTTAATTTTTTTTTTTTTTATTTACTTTCCCTTTTAATTTCCTACAGCTCTTAGGACCCCTTTTTATTTTAATTTTGTTTGTTGTGTTTTACTTTTACCTTATTTTAGTTATTTCACCATCACCATCTTTGCTTTTTGTATAGGATTACAGTAGTTTTAGCAACTGTCGTTTCCTTAACGAGTTTTACAGGTTATTAGTAGCATAATCCCTTTTTCCTCTCTACTTCTCCTCACGCCTCAGTGCCAGGCCTAATACATTGAAGGGCAGCTACTGTTCAACACAATGTAGGCTAAGATAGAACTATGAACAATTCCCACTGTTTCTTTTTTCTTTTGACGAGGTATTTCGTGGGTCCCTGCTAGTTTAGCTAACAGCCTAACCCTAGGGTTATGAAGTCTATTGCAGCATCACCCACAAGTGACACCTGCTTAGCCATATCTCTTAGAAAAAACTAAAATAGGTAAAATCTTCCTTTTTTTTTTTTTTTTTTTGAGTTCATCTTATTTTATTTCAGTTTCGTCATAGTGATCAAACCCGTGAACCATCAGTGTTTTAAGTAATATTTTGACTACATGTATAGCCCGGTCATCAGTTGACCCCTGCTTACGGCCCCTCAACAGAGTTACTCAAACTCTCTCTTTGTGTTCTCGAACACAAAAACATAGCACCCTACCACCTCTCTAGCTGCCTCTCACCAGCGATTCATAACTTACGTGGCCTACACAGCCGTTCCCCATAGAGATAGTTTAACACCTCTGGACGTACTTGCATTTGTCTTGCCCCTTTCTCTCTCTGGTGTTCCCACAAGTATGTCGCAGACATTTCACAGACATCCAGTCCTGCCAGCTCACCAGGACCACCTGGGAACTTAGCAGAGCACTGTAATGGACATTCTTCAGCTCCAAGCAGCCAACTACCTGCGCTGGCAAAGAAAGGAACAGCGAGACTGTGACATAAGTGAACACCTGACCAGCATCATCTTCTCCTCTGCCCACACCCTCAAGGGCCTCAGATAGGAGATATATGAGCTGAAACTGCAAGTCACAGAATTCTGCAGAGCACTGACACCTGCTCAACGAGAGAAAGCACAGAACGGATGCAAATAACCTCACAGAATTGTGCAACAGAAGGAAATCACCAGTCTTAAGGAGGCTCTAACAGCTGCTAGACACCAAGCTCCGCTGGAAAAAGCCATCACACAGGAATTGAAAAGAGAACTGTTTCAAGCAGTACACCGGCTTCCCTCTTAAAAAACACACATTATTGAACCTAAATGCAAGCAGTACAACCACATCTAGGCCTAACAAGGGCAGCTGCATGCCCCAGATCTCGAGGTCCCAAACCTTACTCAGCCATTCAATGAGGCTTGCATGGTTCCGAAAAAACTTTAACGCTCCTACACCTGACTTGCAGCACATAGACGTAGCCAATAGACACGCGGCGGGCTGAACATCACGTTGCCAGCAGTGCAAGCTCTCCACGCCTGTGCACAGCTACGAAAAGGTGCCGGTCAATTGGGCGCCAACCCCTTCTGTTGACTACCATCACCATAGCCATCTCACACTGAACTAAAGTTCGTACTCTCTGTTATCGGCACACCAAACAAACGCAGACCACCTGCAAGCAGGCCCGAGGTGAAAATTCAGTTGTCAACAATTCTACTGAAACTCCTCCTCTCTGCGACCACATAGGTGAACATCGCACCCAGGAATGCTCCTACGAACTACTATCCACTCGTTCCCCTGGCCAGCAGGCTCACCCCCTCAGGCAAGAGTCCGAACCTGCGAGGGGGGGGGCGAGAGCAACTGTTCACACGTCACCGTTCCTACCTTAAACCCATTCATACCACAGTTCCTTGGTTTGTGGGGCAGGGCTGACTCCTTATGGTCCCAGATGATTCACTTGCGCCAGGACCATCACTAGCACCGTGTGACCCCACATGCCCCACGAGCTGGCCAGAGACAATAGCATCTGTCACTCTAAATACTGCAGACTATACTCTCACCTGAGGCCCTTTCAAAGGAACTGATCCGGATCTCTCACCAGGCACAGTTTAACAAGCCGCATAAAGGAAATCTCAGACCCAGGTCTGTATCAAGGGATCTGCTTGCCGCTGTTCTGATTCCTCTATCCATTTCGCATCCGTTTCGTTGAGGCATTAATCTCCCCCCATTATGCCTTGTCCTGACCCCTGTTTGCTGCATACTTGTTACCTTCCATACAACTCAGAATCCAAAGCGTGCACCAGAAAGAGAGCGCCACTTCCCAGCAGCTATGTGCCAATCTATGTTATGTGTGCAATACTAGCTCACTGCTCTTATCATCATGTCCCTACCAGAATGAGGACAGGGTCCATCTCACCCACTGTGCAACCTACCCAGGTTCCAGGACCAACCTCCTGGAAATAGGTGGCCTCACCTGCAAACAACGCGACGTGTCTAGCTCCCAACCAGCAGTCCACTACAACATCCTCCTCCACACCCTTCACCCAGGTGCTGAACGGAGGCTACACAAGGACAGCTTGACACGCCTACTTCTGGGTTACAGGATCTGCTGACACTTGCAAAAGAGCTCCTTGTACAAAACTCAACTAAGGAGTATTGAGGAGGACAAACCTCTGACTCCTTGCCTGTTGCAACACAGCATCAGGCCCCTCCAATGGAGGAGCATCCCTTGAAACCGGTCGGCACCCCCAGAAGCAGCCAGACAACGTGGGATTGAGCAACGGGCCCACATGCCCAAAAGCGAAACCTCTACCAACACAACTCAAGCAAGCTCAAGTCGGTGCCACCACAAGAGCCAAGCGACACCGCAAACATCGGATTTCTATTGACGTTGAGCAAAGCAGAGTGCTAACAACCACCTGCTGCTCTCCTGCCATCATCACTAGTTCAGTCTGAAACTCTCTGCACGCTACAATATCTCCATAACAATTACCTGCAATCCTTGGAACCACCTGCACTCTCACCAGTGATAGTCTAACCCGGCTGTTCCACATCGTAGGTACCACAGATAGCCTACTGGCTAACAACAACAACAAAAAAACATCCTATTGCTGTACCTCTGATAAACTGTGGGCGTAACTGATTGATTTTTAACTGATAACAATGAATTAACGGTTTTCTTTTGTTCTAGTTGAAACCTTTTAAATTGACCTTATGGCAGCGGCTCCTTAACCACACCCACCGCTTTCAGGGGCAGGCACTAGGCATCTGTGTCAGTCAAACAAAGTGATGACACGAGTTGGTTCGCCCATGTACTTGATGATATTGGAATAAATTACTTCAAATGCAGTTTATAATAGTTTAGCATCAAGCTAAATCAGATAGCTGTAGTGTCTGGACCAATCAGCCAAACAATTTTTTTGTTATATTTAACAAATACTCCGTAACACCCCTCAAATCCAACAGAAACTATGAGGTCCTATGGACCCTTCCCCCGAAATGCAACTAACACCTTAAGAGGGCAGAACAGGCCTCTGGTTCCATGGCAACCAATGCTGATAACATTGGTTTTATTGCCCAAAGGAATACGGGCAGAGCAACTCTCACTCATTTTCCACTTAGGAAAGACACAATGCCCAGAGAAATGAACTCTTCTCTAATTAATTCATAGAAAAACCTTTCTTTGAATGAACACACATATCCTTCAGTCATTGTGTATGTTGTTACTTTTTCTTGTTATTTGTCTTTTGTATTGTCTACTGGTATTAAGATGCCAGGCTTATGATAGAACCACTACGTGACATGTACCTCTACCTATACGCATGTTAGTATCAATGATTATAGTCTTCTGCTGATCTAACAGAGTTTATAATTATATATTGATATTTATGCAACATATTAGTGTTCTAAGAATCTTTAGTAGTCTTTGCATCAACATCCAATCCAGTTCCATATGCAAATTACCATGCTCTCACACAAAGGGTCATAAAACTCCCCAGTATTTCCAACCTCCCACTTGGGATTTCGGCCTTTCTCATAGGACAAGCCCATCTTGAAGCACGCGTCTCAGACTTTAAAGGGCTCACGCACAGTTCCTCCCGGGTCTTCTGCTAAATCTTCTGATTGCTGCCCGTGTGGAGAGCCTGAGCCGGTGCGGGCGTGCCTGGTGGGCTCCAACACATAGCCAGTCAGTCTGTGGTTCTGTTAGATTCTGAGAAGATGGGTATGCTGAGCTAGTCTTCTAAGGACACCCTAAGTTTGTGCCAGGCTTCGGCCTTGTCTTTACATTCACCAAAGATCCTAGGATCTCGGCTGATGTCTCTCTTAGCTCTTTTTTCACTTTCCACTGGGAAGAAACTCCCAATCACCATCGAGTCAGAACATCTTTGGAGTTCATCACTCTTCAAACCCGGAAGAACGTGATCGCAAGGTCAAAACCTTGAAACCATCAAGACTTTCAAAATCCTCATCCTGTAATAAGAATGGATGCGACATATATTCTCAATATTGATCCGAGACGCATCCGCCACTCGCAAACCCAAGCCAAGGAGTGATTGTATTTTGTTTGTTTGACTAGTTTTGTCTGTTAGTGTTTAGTTTAATAAAACTTGTGCACACATTACAATAAGTCTCTGATTCTGCCTTGCAAATTAATGTCCCTTTACGATTTTGATCCTTGCTATCACGCTAAGCAGGGTGCAAACTCAGTTCGCCGAGTTTAGTTGCGAAACTCTGCCTCCACACACATAGCATGTAGTTTTCCAATAAGGCCTAAATGATTAATTAGCTCGATCAGATGTGTTTAATGATGGTTAATCTAAACTGGTGCAGGGCTGTGCCCTCCAGGCACTGAGTTTTGACACCCTTGCTCGAATGCAGGGCTTGGGCAAACTTGGCGCTTCCATGCCCTTTCCTCAGCGGTTAGCTCCAACCCGAATCCAACCACCTGGACCAGCTAAATCATTGTCTATCAAGAGTACTAGAAGGCTACAGGCAGGTGAGTCATATCAGGGTTGGATCAAATCTCTGCAGGAAAGTGGCCTGGAAGGGCCAAGTTTGCCCATCACTGCTCTAATGCATTAATACTGTATGAAAGTATTTTCTGTGGCCACAGAAATATCCTTTCTTAGAGTTGATATGAAATTACGCTGAATGTTAGCTGGACGAACAGATTGGTTGATTGGCAGTTTAATTCTGCTACAGTTACTACTGGTAGCTGATATAAGTAACTAATTAATTATTAATTCATTTTAGTTATTTATATACATTTCCCTTTTGAGTTAATTTGCTACATAACATGAAATCAACAGATGCACAAGTAGAGTAGAGTGGGGTAAAACGCCCCCATGGCTTAATTACTGTAGTCACTCTGTTCTGAACATCAAATCCTTTGTTTTCCCATCAAATGTATTCTAACTAGTTGGTTGAATAAAAATATTTCGACCTTATATTTAAAAACATTACCAAAGTTAGCATCAGGTAGCTAGTTAGCTAGCCAGTTAGCATCAGCTAAAAATATTTTTCAAATAGGCAATTATAATTTTGTAATTCATAATTATTGATTATATTCTTTTTTATTTTAAGCTAAAACTGCCTGTACTCTGATTTTGCTGTAAATGTTTAAACCAAATTTCTTTGTCAGACTGGGAGGCATTTTCCCCACTCTACTTTATCTTGGATGAGGCCCATTTGCATTTAGCATGCAGATGGTCACGGTGTCTTTATCTGAAGATAGTAAATTATAGTCATGAAAGTGTAAAATGAATGAAGCTTAATATCACAAAGAATAACAAATGAAAGAACGTCTGATCAAACACCTGCATTTTTCGAGATTACTGAATTTTTTGCGAATGGAATGAATAAAACCATTATCTAGCTAATAGCAAATTCGTGCCATACATGTGATATAACAACACCTTTTTACCAAGGGCTTTTTACCTATTCATTCTGAAACCAAGCAAGGTTGTAAACAAGGGGGACAATTACTTTGACAACACCTTAGAAGAAGGACCTAATTAAGAGCCAAGGTCAGTTTCGCGGTGACAATCGTGCAAATGCATTTTTGAACATTTCAAAGAGGCAATCGTGACCAGCAGTCATCCCCATTAAAAAAAATGTAGGCCTCTTTTTAAAATAATACACATTCACAACTATTGACATCCTGTGATGTTTAGGTCTTCCTGATTATGAGAACACCCATTTCCCAATAATATGGTCCCTCCTCTTGATTCCAGGGACCAATGTGCTTTTAACATGTAACATGACCACACAGCACACAAATGTAACAACAGTGTACTGAAGGATCGGAGGATCCTCAAATGCAAGCTTTGTGTGTTTTGCTTCAAGAGAGCACCGAGAATTACGAATGTAACTGCGGTTCTATGAGTTCTGGATGACCGCCAGAGGCAGTGCTTCACACTGAACGTTATCTCATCGCAGATGCACAGGTTGAGTCTAATACAAACAAACTCCCTCGTGACCAGGATGACTCGGGGTTCTCCCCTATTTAACCCTGTGACTTCCTGCAGACTGTCCCTACGGAATCTTCTCGTCCTGACTCCGAGTGACAGAAAGCTCTGGCGGTCATCCAGAACTCATAGAATTGCAGTTACATTCGTAACTCTCATTCTATTTTGTTCTTTCTGACCGCCAGAGGCAGTGCTTCACACTGGATGACTTATAACCACAAGGAAGTCCTGTTTACCTCTAAGAAGTTGAGGGTCCCAACAGGACAGCTGTTTCAAAAGTATCCGACGCAGCCACATTAATCTTGTAATATTGGGAAAATGTGTTCATAGATGACCATTTAGCTGCCGCACTGATGTCACTTAGGGGGACACCTTTTAGTGCCGCCCAAGATGTTGAAATGCTTCTTGTTGAATTACATCTCACTCCCGATGGCAATGGACAGCCACTAGACTTGTAAGCATGGGTGATAACCTCCACTACCCAATGTGGCAATCTCTGCTTTGAGAGGGGCCGACCTTTTCTCGGCCCCCAAAGCAGAGAAAAAGTTGGTCTGATTGCCGAAAATCTTCTGTGGCCCTGAGGTAGCCACGGAAAGCTCTTACCGGGCACAAGAGTCTGCATCCACTTCCTTCTTGTGAATCCAACCTTGGAGGATTAAATACTGCCAGCTCAATAGCCTGATTTCTAAACAGGGCAGAGAGCCTCTTGGGGAGAAATGCTGGGTTTGGCCACAACTTCACTACCGAACCATCTGCATTCCAGCGTATGCAGGTTGTGTTAACTGAGAATGCGTGGAGCTCACTCACTCGTTTAGCTGAAGTAATGGCCAAGAGAAAAGCTGTCTTCAATGAGAGCCACTTCAAGTCACTGTGCTCAAAAGGTCCGAATGGAGGTAATGTAAGAGACTTCAAGACAAGGCTCAGGTCCCATGAGGGTACCCGAATGATCTGAGGAGGGTGCAGTCGCTGCGCACCTCTAAGGAAATGAGTAACCAAAGCATGCGATCCCAATGGCTGCCCATCTATTCATACATGATGTGCTGAAATTGCAGCTACATAAACTCTTAAGGTAGAAGCTGCCCGATTATCTTCCAGCAGAGATTGCAAAAAAAACGTAACACCAAGGGGACAGGACATCCTCTTGACCCCTTAAAAGAGGGAGGCCGCCGTCGGAACTGCAGCTTGTACCCTTGAGTTAAAGTTGCTATCATCCATGGGTCTGAAGTTGTTGTTTCCCAGTAACTGAGCTGCTGATGAGAAAAACGTCCAACGGCCGGCTGCAGACTTTAAAGTGGAAGTCACTTCTGCATCACCATGCTGCGTACATTTAACATGCTATGCCGGGAGGTGGACGTGTTGGAGGTGGCAGTGCTTTCTCTTAAAGATGTCCGAGCGGAAACACTGGAGCGTCCTGTTAACAGCAGGTAAGCTAATTGTATTCGCAGGTGAACATAAAATATCTTACATACCACTACTGGTGAACGAGCTATATCATTGTGTCTGCCATACAGGATCTCTGATACTTACACCATTCACTGAATTGCCTCCTAACACGTTAACGATTATCTATTACCGCAGTTTTTTGTCTTCATCAACCCTATATGTGCGCCTCTCGTTATGAAAACAATGTTTGGGATACCATGATCAAAACTTCGTGATGTAGACAGTTTGATTTTGGTGAAAACATCAGATTTACTATATAATTCGATATATATATTATATATCACCTGTGTTAAAAATATATTGTAATCCAAATTTAATAAATACAAGAATGACTAATATATTTGCTTTTCCATTAGTCTCTTTAGGTTGACTGCATACAGACAGTTTACACTTTGGGCCAGAGGGCATTTGGGGAAGAGGAACCGAATCCCTATTCCAGCCTGTGCTGTCAGCTCTATTAGGGCTGTTTTTCCCTCCGTGGAATATAATGGATTTGAATATGCATACCTGTATGACTTGTAAGCATACAATGTTTGCCATTACAGATGATTAACTATAATATTTAATGTACTCTAATGAACATTTGAAGGTTTACTATCAATAAATTATTATTATTATTACTATAATGACATTTCCTGTTGGCAAAGAAAGACCAAACTATAAGACTAAAGACTAATATACAGACTAATATCCATTACTACTAAAGACTAATATAAATATGTATATATACAGTATAACATAAATACATGGATGATTTGAACAATAAAGGTTGGTGAGTGGATCTCAAAACAAAAACGTAAAAATGACTTCAAAAACAAGAAAATCTAGAGAACTCATTCTGTTATGTAAAGTCATAGAACAATCATTACATTTTATATTGTAACTATATAGAAATCATGTATGCTGTCATGAGATGTCACTTTAACTTATCATCTTTTTTTACTTTTCCACAGTGTGCAGTGTTACGGGGCTGTGAGGATCTACTCAGATGCCTGGCAACAGTTTCTGCTTTATCTGGTTTTTCTACACCTTTGTGCTGGGCCAGGGTTGTTGGAGTCTCGGTTTTCAGCTCCTGCAATGTTGCTCAGATGGATGTTGATTTACACGTATTGATCACACTTGCCACAATGTTCCTCCTGAAACTATAGTCCTTGTCCACCTTCAGCGGTGTCACCACATACTGCTGAGCAGCCTTGGAGTACTGTTGTTTATGTTGCTCCTCCCCTTTCTTTGTTTTAGCCGTTTCCCTGTTCACATTGTTGTTGTGATCTAGCACTGCAACACGCAGACGTGCCTCCAAACTTTCCCTCAGAAATGTCTTCCTCTTTGTGGCATACTTTGTATAGAGGGAGTGAAGACTTTCTAGCTGTCCTGTGTGAATGCCTAGTGTGGTTTTTTTCAATTTCTTTAGGAGCTGCTTGTCAAGCACTACCTTCTGCAGGTGCTGAAAGGCAGCAGAGCTATGATGGAGCCATGGACGCTTACTTTCTTCCTCAGGGGTGTATGCAGGGTGCTCACATTTGGTCATTGTCTCACTAGATACCCAGTTGTGCACATTGGTAATGTGATGCAGGATTGAAATCCACTTCTCTTTTAACTTCGTCACACTACCCTCACATGTTGTGACACAAAACCAGAGGTGGTTTGTGATCATTCTGATCCACTAAAACAGCTCTACATTGTGGCACTGCAGCAGTTGATTTTTGACAGACTTCACAATGTGCCAGAAGTCATACTCATGCTGTATTGATTCATATTCCAGACGCATGACTTTCTGCACTGATGATGGGTGACTGTAACGAATTAGTCCACTGAAGGCAAGCGTAGTGAAGAACCCAAGTGCAGTTTATTTACAGGTGATCCAAACATCCTAACAATATCCAAACAGACGAAGACTAGATACACAGACTTGACTTGACGAGGTATGAACAGACTTGACGAGGCATGAACAGACTTGACGAGAACATAAACAGACTTGACGAGAACAGACTTGACTAGACTCACCGACAGCGGGTTACAACATCAATACACGACAAGGGCACAATGGGAACATGAAGGCTACTTATAGCAGACAAGGAGGGTCACATGACATGAACAAACCAATGGGGAACAAGACACAAGACTAAGACTACCATGACATGACACATACACAAGGCAGAGATACATGAGGGCAAGGGAAGAATCACACTGACAGCATTAAACAATTACAAAATAAAAGACATGGAAAACATGAACATGAAACAAAACCCAAACACCAAACCCCACATTACAGTGACAATCGGTTGCCAAAACAGATATGGTCACATCATAGTCTCCTAGCTTGGAAAGGCACCTCTCCAAACTGTCCACCTCAAGCCAATAACTGTTCCTCACCTCTGTCACTTTTACAGTTTCCTGTGCCACCACCAACTTTGACTTAATATCCAAGAGTAGGTCCCATATGAAGCATTATGACCTGGGCTGTCATATCTGCAGTCTCCTGACACAATTAGTGGCTCATCATCACATAAAGTGCTCAGTACAGCCTCATTGTGTACTGTCCAGGCATTGTTGACCTCTGGGATGACGCAGGCCTTCTGTATGTTGAACCACTGTCTTTTTGATATGGTTGTCAGACCAATGGTGTCGCATACCTCCATGAATGGACTGCACTCGTTTCCAGTGACAAACACAGCAGAAGGGACAGAAACATTGCATTCCATTATTCCTCCAACTAATGGCTAAGAATGCCACATATAATTATGGCCATCAATGCATTCTGTGGTTATCCTAAGGCCAAATCCACATTCAAAGACTCTTGGTGGCCTCACCAGACATTTGCCACAACCCTCCCAATGGCACACACAAAAGAGCTTCAGCAGTTCTCCTGTAGAGATGATACTTTTTCTATCTTGTAAGATATTTGGTTCCTCATTCTCAATATCACTGACACATTCATCCTCACTATTGATGCTTCACTCCCCCTCCGAGTCAAACTCATCATCATATTCTTGACTCTCGTCCATTGATCTTTCTTCCTCAGAGTCTTCGCAGCCCTCACTACTAAAGTCAAGATGATAAGATGATGGTGCCCTAGCTGAGGAGAGGTCTTCCACAGATGTACAATATGAATGGTCATTCTTTACTACTAGGTTGGTAAGTATGTCATCTGTCAAACTGCCTGTGCAAATGTACTGCTTATTGCCTCCCTCTTCTGTACCCTGTTCAGATGCATCAGTCTGGGTGCCGACACTGACTGTCTCCTGCTCTATCTCCTCACTGATGTCAACTTCTGGGAGTTTGCTGCTAGCCAATAGTTGCATGTATGTCTGCCTAACCTGTAAACAAAATCTGACGTTTATATTTAGCCAAATAATGTTGATTGCCATGACAGAAAATCATATTCAAATCATATCCCTTTTTGTTGTGTTATTCTTATAAATATTATCATAAGAATAGGCCCAATGTGTAAACGCTGGGCATGTGCATTGCGCTTTTGATGGACATTAAACAAAATGAACAAAAACGTGATGCATCACATTTTTTGTCTGCAAATGTCACAGAATTTTATTTTATACAACATTTGCAATATCTACCTGACTTGCACTAATGTACAGTACAGTGTAGCATACTAAAATCTTTGAACAGTGTTTACTCTGCAAATAGTCCATGATAGTTGTGGTGATATATCTAGTATCTATTTTGCATTTTATTATTTTTTTAATATTTAAGTTAGTCTTTACCTTTTGTATGTGTTTAATTGTATTGGTTTATTATCTTTTAAACTCATTCACATACACTCACACTGCTAGTTACTAGTACAATAAACTCAAATAACTGTCAACCTGTGTTGACCAATATAGGGCCTGCCATTGCTATTTCAGGGGAATTGCGGGCTGATATAACAGGCGAACAAAATTTAAAGTGGGGTCATATGATGCGATTTCAAGTTTTCCATTTTTTTTGGAGTGTTACAAGCTGATTGTGAATAGATAAGATTCCTGAAGTTGCAAAGACTAAATTCTCAAAACCAAAGAGATATTCTTTAGTTAAGTTAAGACTCTGCCACGCCCCCCTAAAAAAAGACTCGTTCTAACACGCCCCCACACACCTACGTCACAATCTGGGAAGATTTGCATAATGCCGCCCAAAGGTGCAACCGCAAGAAAGAAGGCTTGGTTTCAGTAACCGCAGTTAGTGTTGATGCAGTCATGTCAGGGAGACTCTGTGTGTTTCTAGGTGAAAGCAAAATTACTTTATTTTGCCTTCCGAAAGTAGATGCATTTAGGAATCTTTAAGATCACTTACAAAAGAACAGCAATGCATTTTATGTTTCACCGTTTCGTGAACCTAGGAGAGGAGGTAATTCTGACTTTGCTAGGACAATCTGGCACTTCTGAATCAGCTACTATTTTGTTATTCGTTTAAGTATTAGACTGTTCAAATGCGGGGAGTTTTGCGCACTCGGTGTGTGAGAGAGAGAGAGAGAGAGATAGAGATCAAGTGGAGTCAGCTGTCAGCTAACCGTGGCTTGTGTACTGCAAACACATACCCGCTTCATCACTGTCTGTCACACGACTCTGTCCCCTTTTCGGGCTCTGTCTTTACATTTATTATGAAAGACGAAGCTCGCGATTATTGTAAGGGGCGTTACATTTCCAACGAGTGCTTGCGGTGCTCGGACAATCACAATGCACTGGGTCAGCTGGCTAATCAGAGCAGACTGTGCTTGTCAAAAGTGGGGGCTTTGTTGAAAACTACGTGTTTGTGAGAGGCGGGGCATAGAGGACTTACATTAATGTGCAGTATTTGAAAAATAATGTGGTTTTTTGAACATTAAAGCATGTCACATATTCTTTACACCAAATACACAAAATAATGATCTTTAAAAAGCATCATATGACACCTTTAACTCAAGAACACTCAAAGCTAGATGAACGGCCGATTGACCAAGAAGTCAGGACAACTAAAGTTGGTTTCAAACTTTATTGCACGGAATGCAAAATGATAAAAAGATAATGGCATAGATTCAGAAGATTATAGAATTGGGGATAACGTTTGGCGATTATCCAACGTATGGAGTCCGGACTGGTAAACGTGGAGACACGGTAAGAAATATTTACTTTGCTGTTTGCATCGGCTTTGATCTCTCGCTGTCTAAAGAATCAAATGCATGTTGTGAAATGACAAACGAGTGTTTATACTTGTGGTTTATTTTAATTTGTGACAGTCATTTTGGCAACATTCTGTATAGCCTATGATAGAAATTTTGAGGCAGTGGTGGCAGGGGCGTGTCTAGAGTCATTTTAAATGGGGTGTCAGTCGGTGGGCACTGGCACAAGGAGGGTGTCCGCGGGGGGGGGGGGTGTTGTATATACATCGTGTACACTCACTAAACAAAGAGTGACAGAGACAGTGACAGAACAGAGCCAATTCATAAAAGAACAATATTTAAAAGCACACGTCCAGTTTTGTGTGAGTGAAGGAAATCCACTTAGGAGTGGAGAGATTTGTCCTCGCGCACATGGATCGCATAACATTATGCGCTCTCTACATTGTCATTAAGATCACACTATAGAAACTGCCTAAAATTAAGTATAAAGAAGAGAAGAAAGCGGCCTTAGGCAGCTGCCTACACAGGATCCGCCCCTGCCAGATGCAGTTAGAAATTTACTAAAAACAAGCCTATCGCAATGGTAGGGGGGGCACCTGGGGTGGCCAGCCAAATTTCAGGGGGGGCCGGTGCCACCCCTGGCCACCACGTAGACACGCCCCTGAGTGGTGGGATTGTGTCTGAATGTATATCGGGATGGGAGGAGGGGCAACAGGTGAACAGTTCTGCTGTTTGGAATGAGAAGTGTTCATTGGGAGAAAGGTACTCATATAGAAATTTTATGAAAACTGCTTTTTTTATTGTGGACATACTGGATGTCTTAGTATGTTTAGGCTTTTTTGGGTTGCTAAATACCATATATGTCTCTTCATTACCTGACTGGCACATTTTAGAGCCCTTTCCCTGCGGCGGACTGATGTGTTACTGTTGTCACAGAATGTCGGGCGGTCGGTAGAGCACGCGTTATAGCCAGAGAAATTAAAAACAGACGGAGCAGCTTCAGGCTTAAGTTTGTTGGTGTGGCGAATGACTAAATTGGCTGACTCAAAAGTTTTCTCCTGAATGTAATCTTCCTCCAAAAAATTTTCACTGCATACTCTGGCCTCAGCGCCCATTGGAGGCTTCTTCCTTTTCAATGCCGCTAGCCAGTGAATCAGTACTGTTCTCCGTTTTAGTGGCAGTTTATGGAAATGAACTCATTTGCCCTTTGTTTTAACGCTGTAAAAATCACTTTTACAACCAGGAGCAATACAGTAGTGCCCCCCCCCCTTCTGTCTTCTGATGTGGCTTGTGGTATTTGGCTTTCTAGTCTCCATCGGTCAGTCCGTTACTTCTACTGTATCTGTTTACCTTAGGCAACGGAACCAACCCCATGACGTCACACACTGTGGTATTGCAAGATGGCAGCGCCCTTGCTCCAAAAGCTATAACAAAACATCCCTTTTGTCTTTAAAATGGTTTTCATTAAGTGTCGTGGTTTGTAGTGTGTGTATATTTTTTTATTTGTAGCGGGGTTGCGCATCAAGTTTTACCATAATGTAGACTTGACTGACTGCTTCACTTCCACTATACACGTGATGAAGAAAGCAGATGAGCCCAGAATATGAACGTAACATTACACATTGTATAAATAAACTTGCCTTGCTTTATCAGACTTGCATACCTCAGAATTCCATCTGTGATAAAAGTAGTTTTTTTTTTTTTTTACTGTACTGACTGACTGTACTCTTGGCCCACATATGTGATATTAATCATAATGCGTCAAAGCAGGTTTACTCAAGGCAACAGGCCACAAGGTGGGAGTGTTGTATTCTAGAAAGTGATGGTGCTATTCTGCTGATTTCAGTGATGAGCACTACATTGAGACATCTCTGCTTACATTGTGTCATTTTTGTTTTCATATTTTATCAGTCGTTTATGTTCAAAGCATTTGAAATGACCCAAACATACAGATTTAATCCTTTCACAATCTTGGACAAAATGGCAGATGGCAACCGTTAATAAAGGTGGGGCTGCATTTAAGAATTAAGAATGTTACTTCCAGATATACATTTAAAAAAGAATTCCCAGCCAGTGCCTTTTTTTTGCGTCCCTAAGAAATAATCAAACATAGAATTAATGTAACAACAAATAAATCTGCAATGCAAAAATGTAACAATACTATGTATTCGTTCATCAATTTTACATCAGATTAAAGTCAATTAAATATTATTTAAAATAACATTCATGCTGAAGGTTTTCGGCCTGTCCCTCACTACGATTTTTCTTTTTCAGCACGACTTTTAATTGTCAAAATGAGGGCAAAATGATATAAAAACCATTGTTCTAAATACAGTCTCACTGGTAAGCAATGTCTTTGGCATAAGTATACACCGTTTCTATAAAATATAAATCATTTTATTGGTGTCCCCTGATTTCATGTCAGCCCTGTAACCGTTATAAAATAATGGACATTCAACTGACATCCCTTCTATGAGGTAACATCATCTCTCAAGCAAAATACAAAAGTAATGTCCGCACACTGATATAACAATAACATTTTATTGCAACGTTTCGACCATCAGGTCTTCGTCAGGCACAGGCTTCAGTTTGTCCTTTTTGTCCTGCACCTGAGCACTATTTGGTTTTGTGGCATGTGCATCTTTTTGCATTTTTTAAAATAATCTCTCAACCAGGAAAACACAAGCATGTTTCTCTCTCAATTCTATAATGTTCTATTTTTGAAGATTTATTAGGCTTGACTGACATCATGCAATGTCAATACTGTTACCATTTGTTTTAAAATGTATATTTAAACAATCATTTTACATTTTATATAATCAATATCTACAATTAAAATCCTTTCAAATCCTGTGCGTTTGTGAACTTGAGTATTAGCTAATTAGCGTCAAACCTGTTACTGTCAGCCCTGTTACTTTTCAGAGTAACATGTTTGGACGTGGGTAACAGGGATGACATAGATTAGGTGTCACCCTGTTTTTAAAGATTGTCTGTGTAAAATGCAAACATGTTTAAAGGTCACCCTGGCTGGATTATTGAGCTAATGCCTATGTCATTCAGTGGCATACGAGCGTCAGTTACATTTTTAGTTAGTATTGTTGGTATTGTTACTATTACTATTGTTATTTAGTATTATTACTATTGTTGTTGTTAATGACCAGGATAGGATGATCAGTCTCAATAAAACTCTTTTTTCCCCATAACCCATTTTCAATAATGCATCCATGTAAATTCAATTACAACGAGTAAAACTTAGCTAATTTACAATATCCTTATGAACATGCTCTCCTAGGTCAAAATAATGTGCTAAATCAACAATGAACTGACTTTAAATGAAAAATTGACTGTTTGCTATTGTCATACAACTATGCCAAGTAAGTGCAAAACAATAAAATGCCATTTAAAATGGCAAAACTTTACAGTAACGTAAACAAATATGTGCAGTGTGCTAAATAAGGTGTGTCCTGTCATCCCTGTTACTCTGGTTAGTCCTGTGACTATGACGTCAATCCTGTTACTGACAATAATTTCATAAAAATTGTAAAACTATATTTGTAAAAATATAACATAATTATATTTGATACAGCCTCCCAGGTTTTTCCGTTGTAACTTTAACTATGTTTTATTTTGAACAAAGTCTTTTTTTAATATCTCTCTTGTAAAAATATATTTTTTTCTTAATTGACACTCTGAAGTAAATGTGGTATATACATTGTTTAGTCAATTAAACTTTTTTACTCACCAGTCAATTTGGCTACTAAATTTTTAAGTTACCGGCCGTTCATAA
This sequence comes from Sinocyclocheilus anophthalmus, assembly GCA_018155175.1. Lineage (NCBI taxonomy): Eukaryota > Metazoa > Chordata > Actinopteri > Cypriniformes > Cyprinidae > Sinocyclocheilus > Sinocyclocheilus anophthalmus. The sequence goes on along the minus strand of JADLZN010005762.1, from coordinate 44,852 downwards.
CTTCTACCAGCCAAAAAAAAATAATAATAAATAAACCAACAGCTTGAGGCTGTCTTCACTGGACAAAGCAACCGTTGCAAATAATTTTGTCAGTACTAGTGGTGTGCGATATTGACAAAAAAAAATATCTCGATGTTTTCTGGAATTTTATCGATAACGATAATTAGACAATATTTTGCAGAGTGTTATTGTGCTGCTATCTCAGGACTACCATGCGCTTCGCTGACTCCTAAAGTTTTTGATATCTTTTCCATATTCTGTGTGGTAGCTCACAGCATTATAAAAGGAAATCTTTCCCATAAGTTTAAATTGTTTTTACCTTTAATTGGGGGCCCCCCCCCCCCCCCCCCCCAAAAATTTTTACCGATATAAGCCTTTTTTTTCTAAAAGTGTGCATCATCTTTTTAGTCAAATTCTTACATTTAATCAGTCAATTATAATAATAATAATACTTTTAGGCTGTTACTAAACAAATTAAATCTGTATCAATAAAATTAATCTTTGCAGAGGTTGAATATGAAGTGGCATTTAGATGCATTTACACTTTTTTGCTTGTTAATAAACAAAGTTCATGGGCCGCTTAGAGGGACATCGGATGCTTTAAACTGCAGTTACAAATGCATAAATAGTGTTTTGATATATTAAACATAAAACGTTGAATACTTATATTTAAAATTATTTAAATAATAAAAAAAGATAAAAGATACTTTTAATGTGAAATTAAACATTAAATACGCCAGTAGGTGGCAGCAAGTCACTGTAAATAAGTGAGTCATTGCGATTGAACCGAATCATTTAAATGGTTGATTCAATCAGGAACGAAACACTGTGTGTTGCTCAGAGACGCAAAACAGTGCTGTGGCTTTGTTTGGAATTATTTTTGTTGTCGAAATAGTGCAAAAACAGGCAATTTGGTGTCTAAAACGTAAGTCTCTTGAACCTATTGTTGTCTGTGACCTTTTGTACTTAAATCAGTAATCACTTGCAGTCAGTTACTCTCCATGGCATAGAGACTCTTACCTAGATACTATAGAGAACTGGGTCTGTTCCCCGAACTATAAAATCAAAAAACGTCAATATACTGATAATACTTGAAAGCCCGCCCTCGTGAGAAATCTTAAAATATTGTATATAATTGAAGCAGACGCCTCCCCTTTACCTTTTGACGTGGCTCATGTTGAAAACAGTAATTAATCTTGGTTGTAGAACTCGTGTTAAAATACGTAATCATCAGGTTAGACTCTGAAGGTGACAGAAATGATCTAGCAGCTCTCCTGCTTGAAAGCGCGTCGTCCGGGCTCTCAAGAAAGTGGTGCACCCACACAAACACGACATTTTTATCACTGTACTACGGTTGGTTATAGCGGTTCAGCTTCCCGTATTTGGTACGATTGCGTTCCATCACAGCGAACCGTAACGAGTCCGTTGACCCGCAACCCCAGACCCACACTTTTTTAAGCGGACTCGGGTAGGTTTCTCGCGTGGGGCGCACCCGAGTTTGGAAAGACTGCGTTCACGATCATCCAAAGCGTACCGTTGAACTCTGGCGTCAAATCGAACTCCGTGTTGCGCACAATCAAAAGTGCTAGTGGGAAAGCACCCTTTAATTGGTTTGGACGTTTTTTGTATTTCCTAGTTCGGGAACAGACACAGTCTCTATAGTATAATATCTAGGTGAAAGAGTCTCTATGTACTGAGAATTAACTGACTTCTGTGACGTGAAGCGNTCACGTTTTTCAGGAAAGTGAGTGAAACACACACAAACACACATTTTTATCAAATAATACGTTGTTAATAGCGGTTCACTTCCGTGATTTAATACGATTGCATTCACATCAGCAGCGAAAAGTACCGGAGTTCACTTGAACCGTACCCCAGACCAACCTTTTTAAGTGGACTCGGGTACGGTTCGCGGGTGCGCACCCGAGTTTGGAAGACTGCGTTCACATCATCCAAACTTACCGAACTCTGACGTCAATCGAACCAGGGTGCTCACCAAAAGTGCTAGTGTGAAAGCACCCTTAAATTGTTTTGGACGTTTTTTGTATTTTCTAGTTCGGTGAACAGACACAGTCTCTATAGTGTGAAATCTTTGTGAAAGAGTCTCTATGTGCTGAGAATAAACAGATTTCTGTGATGTGAGGTGGCTAGCAGACGGTCGGTTTAGCCAATCTGTCTGCTTCCTGACCTGGGCCCCAATTAGTCAATTACAAACTCTAAGACTATGTGCCATAATTCTAGACAGAAGAGCGGCACCACCCCAGGAAGGATGAAGACCATCTCGTTTCAACAGGTCAGGTCTGCCCCAAAAACAAATTTGTCCAGACCAATTGTCTATGAAGCCTATGTTATTCTGCTGGCACCACTTAGACATCCAGCCATTTAATGACGACAGTCTGCTATGTATCTCGTCACAACGGTAAGCAGGGAGGGGACCAGAGCAAATTACAGTGTCTGACATCGAACTTGCAAGTACACACCTCTTTAATGTTATTTTTAGTGATCTCCAACTGGCGAAGTCGAACATTATTAGCGCCAGTGTGAATAACAATCTTACTGTATTTGCGTTTAGCATTAGCCAGCACTTTTAAATTTGCCAAGATGTCAGGCGCTCTGGCTCCCGGTAAACATTGGACTATGGTGGCTGGTGTCTCTATCTTCACCTTCCGTACAATAGAATCACCAATAACTAGAGCACTTTGATCAGGTTTCTCAGTGGGCGCGTTACTGAGTGGGGAGAGAACCTGTTTAATGTTTTGATCGGAACGGAAGAGCTGTGTTTTGACCCGCGACTATGCCGCCTCACAGTCACCCAGTTGCCCTGCTGCAGAGGCTCTGTAACCGGAACCGAACAATGTACAGGACTCCCTGAGCTAGTCGCATCCAAAGCCGTATCTAGAGCCCTCACATTCTTACTGTCCTCAATTAAAGTTTGGATGCGTGTCTCTAATTCTGAAATCTTCTCTGTCCAGGGTTCGTACAGAAACTGAAAAATGAAATTCCAGGACTTTCAAGGACTTTTCAAGCACTACGTTTTTGGTTTTCAAGGACTAAAATCAGAGATCACAAAAAAAATCTAATAAATAAACAAATAAAACAAAATGGTACAAATAAAGTGCACTAACACATGCCGTGGCTGTGGCAACCTGAAAGGATACTATGGCAAAGTTATTGCTTTCTTTATTCAAACTGATTTTTTTTTTCATGAATATATGATTGACTTGAAGAATGAAAGCTATATCATACACTTGTAAAATTATGAGCTTTATCACGCTCATAGTCACTAGGGGTGTGACAATACACTTAGTTCACGAGATGAGACAAAATACAGATATTTGGTTCACTAGAACGAGACAATATTTTAAATACTATTTTAAAGAAATTTTCAATGACAAAATATTTGTCTTTAATCACAAAAAATAAAACAATGCAGTTGTATTTTGAAACATTTAACTAATCTAGGGCTGTAACGTCTCGGTTACGTATGTAACACTCGTTCCCTGAAGGAGGAAACAGAGACGTCACATCGGTGACCGACAAATTGGGATATCGCTTCGATAGACCAATATACTTAGAGTGTAAACTAAACGAGCCAATGCACATTGGCAAGCGATTATTGCATCCAGCTGCTGCTGATCACAGCCTGAGTATAAGTAGGCAGCAGATGCAGAGCATATTCAGGTTTTCACTTCGGAGCCGAGCCGGTGACCCGGCCGCTCAGCGGTGGTACAGGAGCTGTGGCGACGGGATGTGGGGACGTTACGGAAGCTCGAACCTTCCCGAAGGAGGTTTCGGGAAAGCAAATACACATATGAACATTCCTAAGGTGCATATGGAAGAATGGAGTTGATTGAACCCTCTTGGAATGGCAGAAGTCTTCCGGGGAAAAAAAACGGGCTCGAGGCTATACCGTGGACTTTACACGGATGGGATCCACTTAGGCCTTACATGTGGAACCCAGCCTTCTACCGGTTCTCACGGATTCATCGAGTGAAGGCCTGGTGCCGGACGCTTCTGGCTGCCGAGGGGACGGAGGAACTAAACAGGGTCTAATATATGGACTCTCTGGAGTGGTTTTAACAAGCCGACCCGAAGCCGGGGCCACTACCCGTTTGAGGTGAGAACACAGAAGGATACCTGCTCCAAACGAAGGCTATAGAATCTAGCGAACAAGTTGGGGGTCGCCCAGCCCGCAGCTCTACAAATATATGTCAGCGAGGCACCACGAGCCAGCGCCCAGGAGGATGCAACACCTCTCGTTGAGTGAGCTCGCAACCTGAACGGACAGGGCACACCCTGTGCCTGATAAGCCAAGGTGATGCATCCACTATCCAGTGGGCCATCCTCGGCTTTGAGACGGCATTCCCCTTCTGCAGGCCTCCGTGACAGACAAAGAGCTGGTCTGAGGTCCTGAAGTTTGCGTCCGGTCTACGTAGCACCTTGAGGCTTGGACGGGACAGAGCAAAACTAGGGATGGGTCTGCCTCCTCCGAGGGCAGCGCTTTGAGGTTCACCACCTGATCCCTGAAAGGAGTAGCGGGAACCTTAGGCATGTAGCCGGGCCGGGGCCTCAGGGTTAACTGGGAATCAGCCGGCCCGAACTCTAGGCACAAATCGTTGACCGAAAATGCGTGCAGGTCAATCTACCCTCTTGATGGAGGCCAATGCAAGCACGAGCAAAGTCTTCATTGAAAGGAACTTCAGCTCAACTGCCTGCAAAAAGGCTCAAAGGGGCCCTGCTGTAGTGCCGTGAGCACAAGACTCAGGTCCCAAGAGGGTATAGAAGGGGGCAGTGGAGGATTTAGCCTTCTCGCCACCCTAAGGAACCTGATAACCAGGTCATGCTTCCCCAGCGACTTCCCTCTACGGGGTCGTGGTTAGCAGCGATTGCGACATGAACTTTAAGGATGGAGGGAGACAGCCTTCACTCCAACACTTGCTGCAAAAAGGACAGCACAACTACGATCGGCCTCTTGGGGGGTTCTTATTCGGCTGGAGAAGAAACACTCAACGAAACAGGTTCCACTTCCAAGCGCTAGGTGCTCGCGCTGAAGTGATGGTGTCAACTACCCCATGGGGTAGGCCACCTAGAACCTCCGCATCCCATCCAGGAACCAGACATGAAGTTTCCAAAGGTCTGGACGCGGGTGCCAAACGGTGCCCCGTCTCTGAGTCAGTAAATCCTTCCTCAGAGGAATCGGCCAAGGAGGGCTGTCGCGAGGAGCACTAGCTCGGGAACCAGGTCCGAGTGGGCCAATACGGCGCCACAAGCAGGAACTGCTCCTCGTCCTCCCTGACTTTGCACAGCAACTGTGCAAGAAGGCTCACTATGGGGAAACGCATACTTGCGAAGGCCCTTCGGGCAGCTGTGTGCCAGAGCGTCCGTGCCAAGTGTTCCGTCGGTCAGGGCGAAGAACAAATGGCAGTGAGAGGTTTCTGGAGAGGCAAAAAGGTCTACCTGAGCGACTCTGAAACATCTCAAACCAGTTGGACCGTCCGGTGATGGAGTCTCCATTCTCCGGGGAGCACAGCTCGTGACAGCTCGTCGGCTGCCCGGTTGAGGAGCCCAGGAATGTGAACAACACGAAGCGACCACAGATGCTTCTGGCTCCAGAGGAGGAGGTGGCGGGCGAGCTGCCGCCCCGTAGCTGCATATGCCAGGAGCCTCGGAAACGGTTTCAGTGGGACCACCATACTGCTCTTACTGAGGCCCCTCCATACCGAGAAATGAGATCCTCTGCGTCGGGGAGAGTTTTGCTCTTTTCCCAGTTGACCTGAAAACCCAACTGGCTGAGGTGACTGAGCACCATATCCATGTGTTCGCACAACTGCGCTCGGGACTGGGCTCGTTGAGGGGGTAGTTGGGAATGCGAATGCCCTGTTCTCTCAGGGGAATAAGGGCTGCCTCCGCAACTTTCGTGAAGATACGGGTCGACAGGGACAGCCCGGAGGACAGGACCTCGTACTGATATGCTCATCATTCGGACGCGAACCACAGAAATGTTCTGTGGTGCAGAAGGGTCGACACATGAAATACGGGGGCGGGGTTTTTCCCTTTCGGTCGACCGCTTGACAACCCATCTCGGGGACGGATGCACCCGAAGATGTGTTTCTGCGTCAACATTTTGAACGGTAACCGGTGAAGGGCCCGTTTCAAGACACGCAGGTCCAAGATTGATTGTAACCCACCGCCTTTCTTGTGTACAATGAAGTAAGGGCTGTAAAACTGTTTTCATATCGGCTGGAGGGACCGGCTCTTTCGCATCCTTTGCCAGTAGGACTGCGAACTCCGCCCGCAAGACAGGACCATCGGCCGCCTTCACTGTTGTGAAGCGTATGCCACTGAACTTGGGGGGACGCCGGGCGACTGATTCGCATAGCCGAGCCTGACGGTTCGAATGAGCCATCGAGACGGGCTGGGTAGCTTAAGCCAGGCTCCCAGACACCGCGCTACTGGCATCAACGGAACTACAGGTGTATCTGCAGTGGGGCAGTGCGGAAAAACGCAGGGACCCGGCCTGGGTGTCTCTTTGCCGGTCCGAGGCGGGGTCTGGGTTTGTGTAACACTGACCTGCGTTTGAGCAGAGGTTGCGTGGGTAGTCCGTTGGTTTGTCCTCCCGATCCGCCCGTTGCTGCTCACTGGCGAGAGAGGAGGGTAAGTTTGATAAGCACTAGATCGTCCACAACCCCCGTCCCCTCTGGGGACCCAAAAAAAATAGAGGAATTGCTCTTTGTCAAGAATTAGGGTACCACCGACCGAGAGGTCAGTGGTGGAAAAAAATGAAAAGATTCTCCACCCAGCCCTCCTCCAGGGGAGGGAGTGGGAGGGTGGGGGGACTTACCATCTCCGGAAGACGCACGTCCCGCCAACTCTGGGTCTGCGCCCGTAACGCGGCCTCTTGCTATCTGATTGCCACCAGGTTGGCGGGGGCTCGGAAGGGCGGGCGGCATGCCCTTGACCGTCCCCGGGCACAGCCTCTTTGCTGGAGGACGAAGGACGGGCTCTTGTTTTGGCGGTGGCAGGGGGGCCGCCTTCGGCGACGGCAGCAGCTGCACGCCGGGGCAGGATGTACAGTGGGTACGGAAAGTATTCCGACACCTTTAAATTTTTCACTCTTTGTTATATTGTAGCCATTTGCTAAAATCATTTTAAGTAAATTTTTTTCCTCATTAATGTAACCACAGCACCCCATATTGACAGAAAAAAAAACACAGAATTGTTGACATTTTTGCAGATTTATAAACCAAAAGGAAAAACTGAAACTATCACATGGTCCTAAGTATTATAGACCTTGCTGTGACACCAGATATTTAACTAAGGTGCTGTCCCTTTTATGATCTCCTTGAGATGGTTCTATTTAACCCTCTGAGGTCGATTAACGCGGATACGCGTTTTGAGGCATCTTCTCCTGATAACACCGAAAATAACTTAAATTACACTTTCAGTTTTGATCTTACAGATAAGAGCAATACATCAATCGAATCTGTAAAGGGTCTACTTTTATTTGAATACACACATAATAACAACAAAACTTTGTGCATTTATAAAATAAAGAAAACATACATGCTGCGCTGTCTGCCGCCTTGGTCTGCGTAATCTTTATTTAGAAACGAGTCATTAAAATGAACTGTAACTCAGCAAATACTCAACAAAGAGACATGAGAGGTATATCTATAGAAAGCTTGACATGTCTACTTTTAAACTAAGCAAGTCTTATCGAAAGCAAATATTCTGTGATAAAGTAATCCATATGAAACCAACGCGATGTCCAGTTTTTCACATCTACCTTCATTATCTCTAATGCGACCACGCCCACGCGCTGAGTGCTATTGATATTATAATCATCCACGTGAAGCACGCGGCGTGTAAACGCCCACATCACAGCAAACAAAGCAGCAAGACCTCAAGCTTTACTGTTCGCGTCGCGCTGAGAGGAATAAGACAGAATTCACCTCAAGAAGCTTTGGATTACCTCAGGAAAAAAAACATGAGTAAGTCTTTTTTATTAACCTACTTGTGTTAGTTTTCACATAACTTGTACACATTTTACTAGTCAGACTTTCTCCAAACTATAATTCCTGACTAAATGTATAATCAAGTGAAACATTATGAAGTTTCATTCACCGCATCTAAATGTCATGATGCCAGGATATTTTTTTATGTTCTATACGGTTAAATCCAGGGATTGCGAAGAACAGGAAGTGGGAGGTGTTTCAGACTGTCAATCATTCGCGAACAGTGTGGGACCCTAAGGCTAAACCAAAAGGCCTTTTAGGTGGCCATTTAAACATTAGAAGCTTACTGTCTAAAAGTGAGCAAATACAGCATTTGTTAATGGATTCAAACCTGGACTTTTTATGCTTATCTGAAACCTGGCTTAATCAAAATGCTCCGTTAGCAGCTCTCAATATTCCTGGTTATAACATCTACAGGAAAGACAGGGAGGGATCAAAGAAGGGTGGAGGAGTGATGGTTTATATAAAAAACACATTACAGTGTTTCAAAATCCAGTGGTCAAATTGTAACCTATTAGAATGTCTATGTCTCAATATTAGCCTTTCACCACAAATGTCCTTTGTCCTTGTTGTAATTTACAGGCCTCCCTCTGCAGATAACAGCTTTTATGGTAATTTTGAAAAGCTGTTAAAAGAAAGCAATCTTGATAAAGAAATTATCATTATGGGGGATTTTAACATCAACTGGGAAGACAATCGCTCGAGAAAAAAGCTCAAACAAATTACAGACAGGTTTGATTTAACACAAGTTGTCCGTGGGTCAACAAGAATAGCAAACTCTTCCAAGACACAAATCGATCTAATTTTTACCAATAGGCCAGAAAGAATTGTAAAATCATTTAATATGTTAACAGGTTTATCGGACCACAATTTAACTCTTATCACTAGAAACCTTACCAAAAAAACGTTTTCATCCTTATGCTAGAGAAAAAAGAGAAATTTTTATAATTCCTAAAAGTAAATATCAAAATTTTGTAGCTGCAGCTAACCAAATTCAATGGGATGACATTTTATCTTTAGTTGATTATGAGAAAGACAGCCAAATATTTCTAAAAACACTTGAGAGAACTATTAAGGAATTCACACAAAAAATCAAGCACAAACAACACAAAAACACTGTACCCTGGATTAACCCAGACATTATAAAACTCATGAAAGAACGAGATCAAGCCTTAAAAATAGCAAATACAAATAAATCAACTCATAACAGAGGACGTTTCACCATGTTGAGAAATAAAGTTGTAAGATCACTAAGAAAAGCAAAGGCAGATTTCTTTCTTACTTTAATTGAAAAATCAAATGGAAATACTAAAATGATATGGAACCAGCTAAGAAAAATGACAGGTGATCGCCCCAAAGAACATAACACTTTAGAAATCAAAATAAATGAACAACTAACAAATAATATTCCGGCTGTAGCAGAGGCATTCAATCACTATTTTATTGATTCTGTGGCTATCATAGCAAGCTGTTTTACACCTGAGAACACATACACTCCTCCAATAGACACAAGTCAATCAGTTTTCAGTTTAATAAACATCACAGAATCAGAAGTATCACAGACCATTAAATCACTCAGACCATCTAGTTGTAAAGATATTTTGGTATGGATACAGTCATGCTCAAGGAGCTTAGTACAACAGTCACACGCCCCATGACCAAAATTATCAATCTGTCCATTTCACAAAATATGTTCCCAAGCATGTGGAAATCAGCTGTTATTGCTCCCATTTTCAAAAGTGGAGACCCTCATTCCATGTCAAATTACAGACCCATCAGTATATTGCCCACTGTGTCTAAGATTGCAGAGAAACTGATAGTAAAACAAATTATTAACCATCTAAATACCACACCCTATGCTCTCCACTCTATGCAGTTTGGCTTCAGAGCCAATTATTCCACCGAAACTGCTACTTGCTTCTTTACCGAAAACATTAGAGCTTCGTTGGATCAAGGTGGGGTTGTTGGAGCTGTGTTCCTGGATCTCAAGAAGGCTTTCGACACTGTCAATCATAAAATCTTGCTGGCAAAATTATGCAGTTTTAATTTTTCCTCAGATGCACTTAAATGGATTGAGTCTTACCTCACTGACCGTTCCCAACATGTCAGAGTCCAGTCATTTAAATCAGCGGCTCTCAGTCTGTCCACCGGTCTTCCTCAAGGATCAAATTTAGGACCTTTGTTGTTCTCACTTTATATAAATGATCTTCCGTCTGTCTGTCCAGATGTTTCTGTGCAGATGTATGCTGATGACACTGTAGTCTATGTTCATGGTAGTGATATCTCTCAGGTAGCTGAGAAAATCACTAACTCCATGGTTAATATTACAGCTTGGTTGAAACATTCTTGCCTGCAGTTGAACACATCAAAAACAGTAGCAATGTTTTTCACCAAGTCCAATAATAACTTCAGTGTTGAGCCGGATGTTTTTGTATCAGGGGAAAGGCTGCTGATCGTGTCAGAATACAAATATTTGGGGGTTTTAATTGATTCAAAATTGTCATTTAAATCACACGTAAAAAGGGTCTGTAATCGAATCAAATTCAACCTCAGTAACTTTAGACATATTCGCCATCAAATGTCTACACATGCAGCAAAAATGTATATGCACTCTATGATCTTTTCACATATAACTTACTGTTTACCTATTTGGTCACAAGCTAGTGTTACATCTCTGAAACCTCTGCAATCACTTTACAAACGGACTCTAAAAATTCTGGATAAGAAACCAAGCATGTCTCATCATTGCTCTATAATACAAAAACACAGATTACTCAGCTGGGAAAACATGGTAAAATTTTCGAATCTATGTCTTGTTTATAAAATTATTCATGGTTTATCATCCCCTCCTCTCCATCAGTTTGTCAACATCCGAACAGCTGATTATAGCAGAACCAGAGGTGCAGCGAGGGGAGATTGTACCATTCCCTTTAGGAAAAGTGTATTTGGCCAAACCGCCTTTTCTGTTAGAGCTGCTACTGAGTGGAACCTCACCCCCATAAACATTAGAAACCTAAACATATATAGTACATTTAAGATCCAGTTAAAGAAATGGCTCATTGATAATCAGAGCTGTCAACATTAGCTACCTACTAGACCTGCTCTCGCTGCCCCGTTGTTTTTTTTGCTTTGTGTGTGTGTGTGTGTATGTTCATGTATTTGTCTGATGTTTGTCTGATTGTTGGTCTGTTGCATTTCTATTGTACATCATAGCTTAATAGTACTTTTTACTAAATGTATTGTAATTGTTTTATTGTTATGTTAATATGTAATTTTCTTTTCTTTTAGGGTGACTATTACCATCTGCCTAGGGACTGCAGGTGAAAAATAGCCTTCTGGCTAACTCTGGCATATTGACAGAAATGTTTATTAATATGCATCGTCCCTGTAATAAATAAATAAATAAAAACAGACAGGAACTACGATATAAAGTAATATAGTATAGTTATCGTATAATGTCAGTAAGACATTGATTAGTACAACACTTTCCTGTGATCGGATATCTCTGTCACGAATTATAGCAAGATGTTTATAAACTATAGTTTTGGATTGTATAGGACATCATGCAAAGCATGCATTGTGTTATGAATGTAACTAAGCTTATGGATGAATTAAATCTTTTTTTTTGGGGGGCTTTCTGGGTGGGTTTTTTTTAAAAAAAATTTAAATGTTTTTTTGGGGGGGGGGGGAACAAATGTGGTTATAGGTGTCTATGAGTAATGACGCCGGAATGTTCCCCAAAACTTTGTAATTTCGTTTAGGGACTGTGGCTGCAATCACGGCATCTGCACAAGGAAAGGCAACACGCCGTCGTTCAGTTTTGAGTCGCTGGAAAATCCTACTGAGTAAGTACACAGTATAGCAATTGTAATTTTATTATTCCTAGAACATGTGGTAATATTATTTGTGGTTGATAATGTTAAAATGTAAGAATTGGCATTGTTTCTCATGAAGTATGCATACTATACTAAGGTACTGTGGGGAGTACACCACTCTTGCATTCACCTGCATCTCTCATGGGAAGGGGGCACTCGTTCAGTTTTCAGCTCCATTCATAATTTTAGAGTAAGTGTGCATTCACTGTTTTACAGATGTTACTTTCATTTGATTTAATTACTTTGTGGTAAAATATGTTTGCTATGTGGTAACTGGGTTCTTTGTTTAGATAAATTAGTACTAGTATCAGTGAACATCATAATAATGTTAATAATGTAGTTTGTGTAAACAGCATGCTGACTTTTTTATTTCAGATGTGAGAATAAAAAAATAAGAAAATGCAAAAGAACCTGTTGCAAAAAGAGCCAAAGCAAATAAGCAGCCCACTTGGTCATGAAACCAGAGACTGACGTTGACATGTTCCACAGGCTCTGAGATTTGGGCCCCGCAAAGAGCCGGACACAGCTACGCCCCTGTGCTGCACACACGCCCAAATGAGGTGTAGTAATATATATTTAATAAACTACAAACAAAAAAATGATAATGTATTTTCTCATATATCTTGTAGCAATTCCCTCTCAGTCACACACCTGACAGCTCATTATGCAGCTCATTATGCAGGCCTTTGTCTTCTCAGGTGTGAATCACATCAGTATACATGACCATTCACGCCCCCTCGCATATTCCTTTTCTACACAAAAACTGTCTTAGAAAATTTAAATCAATATATTGTTTTCTGTGAGTGAGTAAACAAGATGATTTTCACGTCATTCTGATGCAAAAAATCTAGACTTCAAGATCAGTTCTCAAAAGTCTTGTGAACAAAATGTTTTGCATGTGTTTTATGGCCTTATTTCAGTGGCTTTAAAATTTTAGTTTTTCACTAAGAACGCATAAACGTTGTTTTCTCAAAAACACAATCACATACATACATGCTGCTCACATATTATTGTAGCCCAGTTTGTGCTGATTATGGTGCTACTAAACTTAGTCATTAAAATGTTTATTAGCAACTGAAAAAAGCACAAATGTCAGGACATGTCAAAACTTCTCCAGGGCCCAAAACACCCTCAGACCCCAGAGGGTTAATTTGAGTCCAGCTGTGTTTGATTATACTGATTGGACTTGATTAGGAAAGCCACACACCTGTCTTTATAAGACCTTACAGCTCACAGTGCATTTTCAGAGCAAATGAGAATCATGAGGTCAAAAGGAACTGCCTGAAGAGCTCAGAGACAGAATTGTGCAAGGCACAGATCTGGCCAAGGTTACAAAAAATTTCTGCTGCACTTAAAGTTCCCAAGAGCACAGTGGCCTCCATAACCCTTAAATGGAAGACATTTGGGACGACCAAAACCCTTCCTAGAGCTGGCCATCCGGCCAAACTGAGCTATGGGAGAGAAGAGCCTTGGTGAGAGAGGTAAAGAAGAACCCAAAGATCACTGTGGCTGAGCTCCAGAGATGCAGTCGGGAGATGGGAGAAAGTTGTAGAAATTCAACAGCTCTCCAGGTAGTATTAGGCATCGCTGGCCAGTAGCGTATAAGACCCGGGAGGAGGTGGTATAGGACACAACGCATCGCAACCCGACCGCATCCACCGGGGGACACCATTGTAAACCCCTAGCTGCCCAACCATTGAGGGTTGGGAGGGAGGAGGGATCACCCCAGAAAAATCAGTTTCCGGCAGTAAAAAAGGGTGCAGTCCACAACATGTTTAGCGCCTCATGCACCGAAGGGAAAAGAAAGAGAAAGGCACTGAGGCGGGGCACTGAAAACCAGCGCGGACCACCCCGAGAACCAATCGTTTAACCTTGAGGGCTCGGGACACGGTGATAGTCTTCACTCGAGCCCTACCCCTACTTTGGCCCGGGAAAGCATAGCCATTATTTTTGGATCCGATTCAGGCATTGCTACGGTTCCGGAGGAGAGCAGCGCAGCCGAATCTTCCTATCCAGAAAGCTCCGGCTCACCTCCGATGCAGCGATCGACATCCGATCGTCGGGGGGGAGCCTCGGAAGAAACAGGTGATACCCCCCGAGAGGGTCCAGCCTGCTCTTCTTGAGAGCTCCACTGGTTTCGAAGTGACGGCGGGCTTGGGCATCCCCGGAGGGGAATTCCTCAACGTGACCGTAAGACCAGTCTGCCCACTGACAGAAAAAGGGCGCCCCCGGCTGCCACCAGAGGGAACGCTAGATCTGGGCAGTGGCACGGGCACTCTGCCCCTTGCAGGTAACGGAGTCTGGTCGGCAACTCCGAGATGGTCATACCCCCGCATTGGGAGCATGAGTCATCCACGAAAGCTACCTCAGCGTGCTTCATGCCCAGGCAAGAGACTAGGCAGGCGAACTTGACCAATCAGCACAGGGCCAGGAACGACAGCCTCCGAATGACGGGTGATCGTTGGTTATACAAGGACCCCAATCGTCTTACAAAGACGTAATGTCAAGTTGTGCAAAGCAGTCGTCTTTAAAAAGAACACCGCAATTGCTTTTTAAGGGAAAAAGCTTTTTAGCGTGATGAGATGCACAGGGGAGATTGATATCTGCAACACACCCAGGGGGGGTAGTGCAGGGCCTGCTGTGTTGAACCACAGGACACGCTGAGACGCCGTACGCCAACACAAAGAGCTCTACAAGAGCACGCTGAACTCGTCAGTCGTTCTCTCAGTAGAGTAAGTAGTCCGGAGCAGAATGATTGTGGATCGCTCGGCTCGATAGCGAAAAGCTGTTGAATATGCGATGATTGATGCCTACCTTATAATCACGCTGTGCGCAGCCGCAGATGGATGCACAATAATGATGCCAATGGCATTGGCTCGTTTAGTTTACCACTCGAAGTAGTTGGGTCCCTCTAAGCGACGGGATCCCAATTTCGTCTGTCATCCGATGTGACGTCGAGAGTGAACGACTGAAAGGGGAACTACTGATTATCGGTAATACAGTACATTACTGATATTCTGACAATTGAGGTAAATCTGATTTTTGTAATTAAAAAAAAAAAAACTAGAACTAATGAAAAAAGGATGTATATGACTACATTTTATATATTAAACTAAGATTCAGCAATAATAATTGGTTCCCAATAAAGTATAAAGTATCAAAAAACAAGTACTCACATGGTTTTATTGAAAGAAACACTGTAATATTGCTAACATATAATAACGGCCCTGGGATTGTTTAATTTACAGCGGGATTCAACCAACGTTTTAAATCCATTAATTTACTATTGGTCACAATGCAAAATTCAGAGCGAGGGGGGTTTAAAACTTTATTTGAAAATAGCGATGTTCAACAAAGCATATCTAGACATATTGATCTGGAATATTATCCTGTGTTGGAAAAGGTTTATAAATTATTTACGTTACAAATCTAGTGAAATAACGAGCACTGTTTTCCCAGATGAACGTTAAGCAACCCAAACTCAGCATATTCAGAGGAAGACTTTATGGACTGAGCTGCTGAGACTAATGTGTGTTCCTAAATGAAACCCAAACAAACAGCACATGCAATAAAGACTGTTGTGTTGTGTGGTGTTGTGTGTGTGTGTGTGGTGGGTCTGTGGGTGTGAGGAGAGAGTGTGTGTGTGTGTGTGTGTTTGTGTGGGTGTGTGAGAGAGAGAGAGAGAGTGAAAGTGTGTGTGAGAGAGAGAGTGAGTGAGAGTGTGTGTGGGTGTGAGTGAGAGAGTGAGTGTGTGTGTGTGTGGTGTGTGTGAGTGAGAGAGAGAGTGACTGTGTGTGTGTGAGAGAGAGAGAGAGTGTGAGTGTATGAGAGTGTGTGTGTGATGTGAGGAGAGTGTGTGTGTGAGTGTGTGGCTGTGTGTGTGTGTGTGTGTGTTGTGGGTGTGTGTGATGAGAGTTGTGAGTGTGTGTGTGTGTGTGTGTGTTTGTTGTTGGTGGTCGTTACACTCCCGTTTATAACGCAAACGCACCGCACAGGTGGACAGTCCTGCAGGCTTGTTTTCAGTAACATAGTGACGGTTAAGGAAGAAGTAACTGACTTTTGACCGGATTCACGAAAATAATCTCTGTTTTCTAATTAATTTAAGAGATTTTTAACAGAAAAGCGGTTTGGAAGATGAATTCATGATGTGCTCGCTCATTATATATATTTTGCAAATTGTGAACACAGAAAAAGTTACATAGTGCTGCTTACACGTGATGAAGAAAGCAGATGAGCCCAGAATACAATCATTATATTATATTATTTATCATACTGATAAAAAAATGTATAGCCTGAAAGCACTGCAAGTTGCTCTGGATAAAAGCGTCTGCTAAATAAATAAATTTAAATTTTAATGTAATTTTTTATTATAAATAAACTTGCTTTGCTTTATCAGACTTGACATACTCAGAATTCATCGTGATAAAAGAGTATTTTTATTTATGTTTTTACGTGACTGTATGCTGATGTTACTCTTGCAAACATAATGTGTATAATCATGATGGTCAAAGCAGGTTTACCTCAAGGCAACAGGCACAGAGGTGGGAGTGTTGTATTAGAAAGGAGTTCAGTGTGGTGCTATTCTGCTGAGTTCGTGAGAGCCTACATTGAGCCATCCTATGATTACATCGTGCCATTTTGTTTTCATATGTTATTCAATCGTTTCTGTTAAAGATTTTAAATGACCTCAAATACAGATTTAATCCTTTCCCAATCTTGGACAAACTGGCGATGGCAACCGTTTCAGGCGGTAGAGGTGGTAATAAATGTTAAAGGGGTTAATATGATGCGATTTCAATTTTTTCCGTTCTCTTTGGAGTGTTACAAGCTGATGGTGAATAGATAAGATCCCTGAAGTTGCAAAGATGAAGTCTCAAAACCAAAGAGATATTATATTTAAAAGTTAAGACTCGTCCACGCCCCCTAAAACGGCTCGTTTAACACGCCCCAGTCGGATCCTTCTTCTATGCAGCCATGATGTTGTAATTGATGCAATATGTGGTCTGGCATTATCATGTTGGAAAATGCAAGGTCTTCCATGAAAGAGACGACATCTGGATGGGAGAATATGTTGTTCTAGAACTTGGATATACATTTCAGCATTGATGGTGCCTTTCCAGATGTGTAAGTTGCCCATGCCACACGCACTCATGCAACCCATACCATCAGAGATGCAGGCTTCAGAACTGAGCGCTGATAACAACTTGGGATGTCCTTGTACTCTTTAGTCCGGATGACATGGCGTCCCAGTTTTCCAAAAAGAACTTCAAATTGTGATTCGTCTGACCACAGAACAGTTTCCACTTTGCCACAGTCCATTTTAAAATGAGCCTTGGCCCAGAGAAAACGCCTGCGCTTCTGGATCAGGTTTAGATATAGCTTCTTTTTTGACCTATATAGTTTTAGCCGGCAACGGCGAATGGCAAGGTGGATTGTGTTCACCGACAATGTTCTCTGGAAGTATTCCTGAGCCCATGTTATGATTTCCATTACAGTAGCATTCCTGAATTTATGCAGTGCCGTCTAAGGGCCCGAAGAACACGGGCATCCAGTATGGTTTTCCAGCCATGGCCCTTACGCACAGAGATTGTTCCAGAATCTCTGAATCTTTGGATGATATTATGAACTGTAGATGATGATAACTTCAAACTAATTGCAATTTTTCTCTGAGAAACTCCTATCTGATATTGCTCCACTATTTTTCGCAACAGCATTGGGGGAATTGGTGATCCTCTGCCAATCTTGACTTCTGAGAGACACTGCCACTCTGAGAGGCTCTTTTTATACCAAATAATGTTGCCAACTGACCTAATAAGTTGCAAACTGGTCCTCCAGCTGTTCCTTATATGTAAAATTTAACTTTTCCGGCCTCTTATTGCTACCTGTCCCAAATTTTTTGGAATGTGTAGCTCTCATGAAATCCAAAATGAGGCAATATTTGGCATGACATTTCAAAATTTCTCACTTTCAACATTTGATATGTTATTTATATTCTTTTGTGAATAAAATATAAGTTTATGAGTTTTGTAAATTATTCCATTCCTTTTTTACTAACAATTTGTACAGTGTCCCAACTTTTATGGAATTGGCTTGTTAATGCAGATAAATTAAGAATTGACTCAAAAAGGATGCACACTTTTAGAAAAAAGGGTTTTGTATAGGTAAAAAGGCCACTTAAGGTACTAATGGGCAAAAAAAATCTGTTTAAACTTATTGGAAAAGATTCATTTTTATCATTGATGTGAGCTGACCACACAGAATATGAAATATATCAAAAACTTTAGGAGTCAGCAGTCCATGGTAGTCCTTAAGATATCAGCACTATAACACACTCAGCAAAATATTGTCTAATTATTGTTATCAATAAAATCCCAGAAAATATAGAGATAATTTTTGGTCAATATCGCACACCCCTAGTACTGACACAAAATGATTTGCAATGGTTGCTTTGTTGTGTCCAGTGTAGACAGCCTCAAGCTGTTGGTTTATTTCAGTTTTTTTTTTTTGGCTAGTAGAAATTATGAATGGCTGGTAAAAAAATTAGTAGCCGAATTGGCTGGTGAGTGAAAAAGTTAATTTTAAACTGTATATACCACATTTACTTCAGAGTGTCAATTAAGAAAAAATATATTTTTACAAGAGAGAGATTAAAAAAGGACTTTGTTCAAAATAAAACATAGTTAAAGTTACAATGGAAAAACCTGGAAGGCTGTATCAAATATAATTATATTTTTTACAAATATATTTTTTTACAATTTTTATGAAATTATTGTCAGTAACAGGATTGACGTCATAGTCACAGGACTAACCAGAGTAACAGGGATGACAGGACACACCTTCTTTAGCACACTGCACATATTTGTTTACATAATACTGTAAAGTTTTACCATTTTAAATTGCATTATATTGTTTTGCACTTACTTGGCATAGTTGTATGACAATAGCAAACAGTCAATTTTTCATTTAAAGTCAGTTCATTGTTGATTTAGCACATTATATTTCTAGGAGATCTAATGTTTTAAGGATATTGTAATTAGATAATGTTTCCTTCTGTTTGTAAATGAATACAAATTGGATGCATTATTGAAAATGGGGGGGAAAAAGAGTTTTATTGAGACTGATCATCCTATCCTGGTCATTAACAACAACAATAGTAATAATACTAAATAACAATAGTAATAGTAACAATACCAACAATACTAACTAAAAATGTAACTGACGCTCGTATGCCACTGAATGATATAGGCATTAGCTCAATAATATAGCGAGGGTGACCTTTAAAATGTTTGAATTTTACAGACAATCTTTAAAAACAGGGTGACACCTAATCTATGTCATCCCTGTTACCCACGTCCAAACATGTTACTCTGAAAAGTAACAGGGCTGACAGTAACAGGTTTGACGCTAATTAGCTAATACTCAAGTTCACAAACGCACAGGATTTGAAAGGATTTTACTTGTAGATATTGATTATATAAAATGTAAAATGATTGTTTAAATTTACAATAAAAAAAAAAATGGTAACAGTATTGACATTGCATGATGTCAGTCAAGCCTAATAAATCTTCAAAAATAGAACATTATAGAATTGAGAGAGAAACATGCTTGTGTTTTCCTGGTTGAGAGATTATTTTAAAAAATGCAAAAAAGATGCACATGCCACAAAACCAAATAGTGCTCAGGTGCAGGACAAAAAGGACGAACTGAAGCCTGTGCCTGGCGAAGACCTGATGGTCGAAACGTTGTAATAAAATGTTATTGTTATATCAGTGTGCGGACATTACTTTTGTATTTTGCTTGAGAGATGATGTTACCTCATAGAAGTGATGTCAGTTGAATGTCCATTATTTTATAACGGTTACAGGGCTGACACAAAATCAGGGGACACCAATAAAATGATTTATATTTGATAGAAACGGTGTATACTTATGCCAAAGACATTGCTTACCAGTGAGACTGTATTTAGAACAATGGTTTTTATATCATTTTGCCCTCATTTTGACAATTAAAAGTCGTGCTGAAAAAGAAAAATCGTAGTGAGGGACAGGCCGAAAACCTTCAGCATGAATGTTATTTTAAATAATATTTAATTGACTTTAATCTGATGTAAAATTGATGAAAGAATACATAGAATTAATGTAACAACAAATAAATTTACAATGCAAAAATGTAACAATTCTATGTTTGATTATTTCTTAGGGACGCAAAAAAAAAGGCACTGGCTGGGAATGTTTTTTTTATGTATATCTGGAAGTAACATTCTTAATTCTTAAATGCAGCCCCACCTTAATTAACATTTTATTAACCAACTCTACCTCGGAAACGGTTGCCATCTGCCATTTTGTCCAAGATTGTGAAAGGATTAAATCTGTATGTTTGGGTCATTTAAAATGCTTTGAACATAAACGACTGATAAAATATGAAAACAAAAATGACACGATGTAAGCAGAGATGTCTCAATGTAGTGCTCATCACTGAAATCAGCAGAATAGCACCATCACTGAACTCTTTCTAGAATACAACACTCCCACCTTGTGGCCTGTTGCCTTGAGTAAACCTGCTTTGACGCATCATGATTAATATCACATTATGTGGGCCAAGAGTACAGTCAGTCAGTACAGTAAAAAAAAAAAACTACTTTTATCACAGATGGAATTCTGAGGTATGCAGGTCTGATAAAGCAAGGCAAGTTTATTTATACAATGTGTAATGTTACGTTCATATTCTGGGCTAATCTGCTTTCTTCATCACGTGTATAGTGGAAGTGAAGCAGTCAGTCAAGTTTACATTATTTTGTAAACTGATTTCCACTTAAATAAAAAAATATAAATCAAACACGATTAATGAAACCATTTGAAAGAAAATGGGATGTTTTGCTATAGCTTTTGGAGCAAGGGCGCCGCCATCTTGGAATACCACAGTGTGTGACGTCACGGGGTTGGTTCCGTTGCCTAAGGTAAACAGATACAGTAGAAGTAACGGACTGACCGATGGAGACTAGAAAGCCAAATACCACAAGCCACATCAGAAGACAGAAGGGGGGGGGGGGCTCTACTGTATTGCTCCTGGTTGTAAAAGTGATTTTTACAGCGTTAAAGCAAAGGGCAAACGAGTTCATTTCCATAAACTGCCACTAAAACGGAGAACAGTACTGATTCACTGGCTAGCGGCATTGAAAAGGAAGAAGCCTCCAATGGGCGCTGAGGCCAGAGTATGCAGTGAACATTTTTTGGAGGAAGATTACATTGAGGAGAAAACTTTTGAGTCAGCCAATTTAGTCATTCGCCACACCAACAAACTTAAGCCTGAAGCTGCTCCGTCTGTTTTTAATTTCTCTGGCTATAACGCGTGCTCTACCGACCGCCCGACATTCTGTGACAACAGTAACACATCAGTCCGCCGCAGGGAATGGGCTCTAAAACGTGCCAGTCAGGTAATGAAGAGACATATATGGTATTTAGCAACCCAAAAAAGCCTAAACATACTAAGACATCCAGTATGTCCACAATAAAAAAAGCAGTTTTCATAAAATTTCTATATGAGTACCTTTCTCCCAATGAACACTTCTCATTCCAAACAGCAGAACTGTTCACCTGTTGCCCCTCCTCCCATCCCGATATACATTCAGACACAATCCCACCACTGTCACAAATTAAAATAAACCACAAGTATAAACACTCATTTGTCATTTCACAACATGCATTTGATTCTTTAGACAGCGAGAGATCAAAGCCGATGCAAACAGCAAAGTAAATATGTCTTACCGTGTCTCCACGTTTACCAGTCCGGACTCCATACGTTGGATAATCGCCAAACGTTATCCCCAATTCTATAATCTTCTGAATCTATTCCATTATCGTTTTATAATTTTGCATTCCGTGCAATAAAGTTTGAAACCAACTTTAGTTGTCCTGACTTCTTCTTGTTCAATGGCCGTTCACTCCTTAGCTATTTTAGTTGTTTTGACTTAATTTTGTTCGCCTGTTATCAGCCGCATTCCTTGAAAATAAATGGGGCCCTCTATTGGTCAACAAGGTGACAGTTATTTTGAGTTTATCTGTTACTAGCAACCAGTGTGAGTGTATGTGAATGAGCTTAAAAGATAATAAAACAATACAATTAAACACCTACAAAAGGTAAAGAATAACTTGAATATTAAAAAAATAATAATAAGTGCAAAATAGATACTAGATAAACGATATCACCACAAACTATCTGGACTATTTGAGAGTAAATGTAGCGGAACACTGGATGCACCAAAGGATCAACCTTGAATAAGGACAAACACCAGTAATGCCTTTTCTTGGGTGTTTACTGCAAGCATGAAATGGGACAGTGTTACAACAACAATCATCTGTTCTGGTTTCACAATCTCTCTTCAGAATGTTTCACACAGACTCATGTTACAGGTTGTTTTCTTTACAGTAACTGTAATTGAATAATTGTTCCACTCAATATAATGCATTACACCAAAGGCACATTTTTATATAGAATTAATATGATTTATGAACACTGAAAATGAATAAAACAATAATAAAACAAAATGAACACAATAACTCATACCTGCAAGCATGAAATGGGACAGTGTTACAACAATCATCTGTTCTGGTTTCACAATCTGCAAATACATCATTTAGTTAGTACATTGCCCCATTTTACTAATATGCAGGCGACTTACAATACCAAAGTAACAACTCAGTTTCTGTTTCTTCTCTTTAACACATATAACATGCTTTGAGTCATGAACTACATGTGTGTTTGATTAGGGTTGGAGCTGAACTTTGCAGGACAGTCGATCGCCAGGAACAGGGTTGGGCAGTCCTGCTCTAGGAACATGTTTGAGTTGTCCATTAACAGAGACACATACCTCTCTTCAGAATGTTTCACACAGACTGAAGAGTGCAGCACCAGGGGAATATACCATTGATCGAAGAGAGGGGTATACCACATCAGCAACACAAAAGAACATAACACATTCTTCTAAACAAACACATGCAGTACAAGAAAGTAGTGTGATTATAATGTTCGATAAACACCAAGATTAAATGCGGTGTAATAAATCCATTCCATTCTGCAAATAATTTTATATATACTCCCAACCCCTCCCTCATAATGAAACGATGGATCATCCAGTCTTTCTGCACTTGGTTTTTCTTAACCAAAGTAACAAACAAAGTTTGATGAATTATAACAATTTCACACCATTACATAAACACTGTTCAAAGATTTTAGTATGCTACACTGTACTGTACATTAGTGCAAGTCAGGTAGATATTGCAAATGTTGTATAAAATAAAATTCTGTGACATTTGCAGACAAAAAATGTGATGCATCACGTTTTTGTTAATTTTGTTTAATGTCCATCAAAAGCGCAATGCACATCCCCAGCGTTTACACATTGGGCCTATTCTTATGATAATATTTATAAGAATAACACAACAAAAAGGGATATGATTTTAATATGATTTACTAGTCAGGATTTAAGGTATTTTCTGTCATGGCAATCAACATTATTTGGCTAAATATAAACGTCAGATTTTGTTTACAGGTTAGGCAGACATACATGCAACTTTTGGCTAGCAGCAAACTCCCAGAAGTTGACATCAGTGAGGAGATAGAGCAGGAGACAGTAAGTGTCGGCACCCAGACTGATGCATCTGAACAGGGTACAGAAGAGGGAGGCAATAAGCAGTACATTTGCACAGGCAGTTTGACAGATCACATACTTACCAACCTAGTAGTAAAGAATGACCATTCATATTGTACATCTGTGGAAGACCTCTCCTCAGCTAGGGCACCATCATCTTATCATCTTGACTTTAGTAGTGAGGGCTGCGAAGACTCTGAGGAAGAAAGATCAATGGACGAGAGTCAGTGTCATGCTTCCCTTGCCCTCATGTATCTCTGCCTTATGTATGTGTCATGTTCTGATTGGTAGTCTTAGTCTTGTGTCTTGTTCCCCATTGGTTTGTTCATGTCATGTGACCCTCCTTGTCTGCTATAAGTAGCCTTCATGTTCCCATTGTGCCCTTGTCGTGTATTGATGTTGTAACCCGCTGTCGGTGAGTCTAGTCAAGTCTGTTCATGCCTCGTCAAGTCTGTTCATGCCTCGTCAAGTCAAGTCTGTGTATCTAGTCTTCGTCTGTTTGGATATTGTTTGGATGTTTGGATCACCTGTAAATAAACTGCACTTGGGTTCTTCACTACGCTTGCCTTCAGTGGACTAATTCGTTACAGTCACCCATCATCAGTGCAGAAAGTCATGCGTCTGGAATATGAATCAATACAGCATGAGTATGACCTCTGGCACATTGTGAAGTCTGTCAAAAAACAACTGCTGCAGTGCCACAATGTAGAGCTGTTTGAGTGGATCAGAATGATCACAAACCACCTCTGGTTTTGTGTCACAACATGTGAGGGTAGTGTGACGAAGTTAAAAGAGAAGTGGATTTCAATCCTGCATCACATTACCAATGTGCACAACTGGGTATCTAGTGAGACAATGACCAAATGTGAGCACCCTGCATACACCCCTGAGGAAGAAAGTAAGCGTCCATGGCTCCATCATAGCTCTGCTGCCTTTCAGCACCTGCAGAAGGTAGTGCTTGACAAGCAGCTCCTAAAGAAATTGGAAAAAAACCACACTAGGCATTCACACAGGACAGCTAGAAAGTCTTCACTCCCTCTATACAAAGTATGCCACAAAGAGGAAGATATTTCTGAAGGAAAGTTTGGAGGCATGTCTGCATGTTGCAGTGCTAGATCACAACAACAATGTGAACAGGGAAACGGCTAAAACAAAGAAAGGGGAGGAGCAACATAAACAACAGTACTCCAAGGCTGCTCAGCAGTATGTGGTGACACCGCTGAAGGTGGACAAGGACTATAGTTTCAGGAGGAACATTGTGGCAAGTGTGATCAATACGTGTAAATCAACATCCATCTGAGCAACATTGCAGGAGCTGAAAACCGAGACTCCAACAACCCTGGCCCAGCACAAAGGTGTAGAAAAACCAGATAAAGCAGAAACTGTTGCCAGGCATCTGAGTAGATTTGCATCCTCACAGCCCCGTAACACTGCACACTGTGGAAAAGCAACAACAAAAAAAAGATGATAAGTTGATAAGTTAAAGTGACTTCTCATGACAGCATACATGATTTCTATATAGTTACAATATAAAATGTAATGATTGTTCTATGACTATACAAAACAGAATATGAGTTCTCTAGATTTTCTTGTTTTTCAAGTCATTTTTACGTTTTTGTTTTGAGATCCACTCACCAACCTTTACTGTTCAAATCACTCATGTATATATGTTATACTGTATATATATATATATTAGTATTGAGTAATTTTATTTAGTATTAGTAATATCTTTAGTATTATAGTTTGGTCTTTCTTTGCCAACAGGAAATGTCATTATAGTAATAATAATAATAATTTATTGATAGTAAACCTTCAAATGTTCATTAGAGTACATTAAATATTATAGTTAATCATCTGTAATGGCAAACATTGTATGCTTACAAGTCATACAGGTATGCATATTCAAATCCATTATATTCCACGGAGGGAAAAACAGCCCTAATAGAGCTGACAGCACAGGCTGGAATAGGGATTCGGTTCCTCTTCCCCAAATGCCCTCTGGCCCAAAGTGTAAACTGTCTGTATGCAGTCAACCTAAAGAGACTAATGGAAAAGCAAATATATTAGTCATTCTTGTATTTATTAAATTTGGATTACAATATATTTTTAACACAGGTGATATATAATATATATATCGAATGATATAGTAAATCTGATGTTTTCACCAAAATCAAACTGTCTACATCACGAAGTTTTGATCATGGTATCCCAAACATTGTTTTCATAACGAGAGGCGCAAGGTGATGTAAACAAACAACGCTTCATATGATATCGTTCACGTGGCATCGTATTGTTATATCAGACCTTTCAGACATATCTAGCTCGTTCACCAGTAGTGGTATGTAACATATTTTATGTTCACCTGCAAGTACAATTAGCTTACCTTCTGTTACCAGGACGCTCCAGTGTTTACGCTCGGAATATTTAAGAGAAAGCACTGCCACTCCAAACCGTCCACCTCCCGGCATAGCATGTTAAATGTACGCACCATGGTGATGCAGGAGTGACCACGCAATACATGGTCCAGATCGGCCTCCTGACAGCAGATGGACTCTGACACGTTGGGCATCGGCATACACCATCCACACTTACACCACGAATTGTTTCCGACCCGCTCTTCACCCCTAAGCAGCGGGTTCACTATTACTTCTTCCACCTGTAATGGTCGTAGTGCTCGTTCCCCTCGCCATATCGGCTCAAATGCATAAGCCATCGGATTTACTATGGGCTCCACAGCCCTTTCAAGTTCGTCTTCCTCCATTTAAACAAGCAAACATTTAAACAAAAAGTAAAGAAATGCTTATATTACCTCAGCGGCTAACGGAGTGAACCAACCCCGTGACGTCACACACTGTGGTATTCCAAGATGGCGGCGCCCTTGCTCCAAAAGCTATAGCAAAACATCCCCTTTTCTTTAAAATGGTTTCATTAATCGTGTTTGTTTTATATTTTTTTATTTAAGTGGAAATCAGTTTACAAAATAATGTAAATTTGACTGACTGCTTCACTTACACTTTAAAGTCCGCGGTACGACGTCGGCCGTTTTTCTCATCAGCAGCTCAGTTACTGGGAAACAACAACTTCAGACCCAGGATGATAGCACTTAACTCAAGGGTACAAGCTGCAGTTCCGACGGCGGCCTCCCTCTTTTAAGGGGTCAAGATGACCACAGTGTCAGACCCCAACAATGCAAATTGGATCTCCTCCACCAGTTGGGAGGTCAGATTTTGCACCCAAATCCAGACCGCCTACAGCTCTGTGCTTGGCCTCTGAAGGGCCAGAACCCCTTTTAAGAGTCTGTGATCAAGATGTACAGAACACTATAAGGAATTCTAGAGCCCCTTCCACCAGGAGTGCTTATGCTTATAGGTGTAAGTTCTTCTCTGATTGGTGTAGGGAACAAAGAGTGTCCCCAGAGGTATGTCCTGTCCCCTTGGTGTTACGTTTTTTTTTTTGCAATCTCTGCTGGAAGATAATCGGGCAGCTTCTACCTTAAGAGTTTATGTGGCTGCAATTTCAGCACATCATGTATTAATAGATGGGCAGCCATTGTGATCGCATGCTTTGGTTACTCAATTCCTTAGAGGTGCACAGTGACTGCACCCCCCTCAGATCATTAGGGTACCCTCATGGGACCTGAGCCTTGTCTTGAAGTCTCTTACATTACCTCCATTAGAACCTTTGGAGCACAGTGACTTGAAGTGGCTCTCCCAATTTGGAGGGGATGGGGAGAGGGGGGGGGGGGGGCGTGGGATGACGGGGGGGTGGGGGGGGGTGCGGTGGGTGGGGGGGGGGGGTGTGGTGGAGGGGGAAGACAGCTTTTCTCTTGGCCATTACTTCAGCTGAACGAGTGAGTGAGCTCCACGCATTCTCAGTTAACACAACCTGCATGCGCTGGAATGCAGATGGTTTGGTAGTGAAGTTGTGGCCAAACCCAGCATTTCTCCCCAAGAGGCTCTCTGCCCTGTTTAGAAATCAGGCTGTTGAGCTGGCAGTATTTAATCCTCCAAGGTTGGATTCACAAGAAGGAAGTGGGTGCAGACTCTTGTGCCCGGTAAGAGCTTTCCGTGGCTACCTCAGGGCCATAGAAGATTTTCGGCAATCAGACCAACTTTTTCTCTGCTTTGGGGGGGCCGAGAAAGGGTCGGCCCCTCTCAAAGTAGAGATTGCCACATTGGGTAGTGAAGGTTATCACCCATGCTTATAAGTCTAGTGGCTGTCCATTGCCATCGGGAGTGAGATGTAATTCAACAAGAAGCATTTCAACATCTTGGGCGGCACTAAAAGGTGTCCCCCTAAGTGACATCAGTGCGGCAGCTAAATGGTCATCTATGAACACATTTTCACAATATTACAGGATTAATGTGGCTGTATCGGATACTTTTGAAACAGCTGTCCTGTTGGGAACCTCAACTTCTTAGAGGTAAACAGGACCTCCTCGTGACCTTGTGGTTATAAGTCATCCAGTGTGAAGCACTGCCTCTGGCGGTCAGAAAGAACGAAATAGAATGAGAGTTACGAATGTAACTGCAGTTCTATGAGTTCTGGATGACCGCCAGAGCTTTCTGTCACTCGGAGTCAGGACGAGAAGATTCCGTAGGGACAAGTCTGCAGGAAGTCACAGGGTTAAATAGGGGAGATCTCCATGACATTCTGGGTCATGTGATGACTTTGTTGTTATTAGACTTGACCTGTGCATGAGCAAGAGAGATAACGTTCAGTGTGAAGCACTGCCTCTGGCGGTCATCCAGAACCCAGAACCGCAGTTACATTCGTAATTCTCGTTGCACAAAACACACAAGTTTGCATTTGAGGATCCTCCGATCCTTCAGTACACTGTTATTACATTTGTGTGCTGTGTGGTCATGTTACCTGTAAAGCACATTGGTCCCTATAACTCAGAGAGAGGACATCTTATTGTGAAATGGGTGTTCTCATAAATCAGGTAAGACCTAAAAATCCCAGTGATGTCATAGGTTGTGAATGGTATTATTTTAACAAGAGCACTACATTTTTTTTAAGGGGATGACTGCTGGTCAACAGATTGACCTCTTTGAAATGTCAAAATCATTTGCACCTTCTAAGGTGTCGTCAAAGTAATTTTTTCCCCCTTGTTTACAACCTTGCTTGGTTTCAGAATGAATTGTTTTCTAACTCACTCTTAAAGTCAGTTCCTAGCTGCCACCTACTGGCGTAACTATAACCTGCACTGAAGGTGTTGATAAATCTTCTTCATTAACATACAAAACGTGCATACCAAGTAGCCTATGTTAACATTATAATGTGAAATAGCATATGGCTCTGATCGTAGTTATTTAAAGTAGTGCTTAAAGGCCTGGAAAGTCCTGGAATTTAATTTCACAGTATCTCTACAAAACCTGGCCATTTTTTTCAACACATCAACCTGCCTCTGCAACTTTCTGAAGATTAGAAAATTAATTGACATCAATGCATGCATTATGACTAATCATACAATGATCGTGGCCGGTTTACTGAACTGTTGGACACATACTAACGTCCTCTTTTTTTTTTTTGACGAATTCCTTTAACTCTGGTAAAAAGGTGTTGTTATGTCACATGTATGGCACGAATTTGATATTAGCTAGATAATGGTTTTATTCATTCCATTCGCAAAATTCAGTAATCTCGAAAAATGCAGGTGTTTGATCAGACATTCTTTCATTTGTTATTCTTTGTGATATTAAGCTTCATTCATTTTACACTTTCATGACTATAATTTACTATCTTCAGATAAAGACACAGTGACCATCTGCATACTAAATGCAAATGGGCCTCATCCAAGATAAAGTAGAGTGGGGAAAATGCCCCCCAGTCTGACAAATAAATTTGGTTTAAACATTTACAGCAAAATCAGAGTACACACAGTTTTTGCTTAAAATTTAAAAAGAATAATCAATAATTATGAATTACAAATTTATAATAGCCTATTTGAAACATTTTGTTAGCTGATGCTAACTGGCTAGCTAACTAACTGTTAGCTAACTGTTTTTAAATATAAGGTCGAAATATTTTTATTCAACCAACTAGTTTGAATACATTTGATGGGAAAACAAAGGAGTTGATGTTCAGAACAGAGTGAATACAGTTAATAAAGCCATGGGGGCGTTTTACCCCTCTACCCTACTTCTTGCATCTGTTGATTTCATCTTATGTGTGAATTTTTTTGGTTTTATTTGTCTCCTTATTTCAACATCTAGCCTATGTAGCAAATTAGCTCAAAAGGGAAATGTATATAAATAATAACAAATAATTATGATTAATTACTATTATTTATATCAGCTGCCAGTAGTAAATGTAGCAGAATTAAATTACCATCAACCAATCTGTTCGTCCAGCGAACATCCAGTGTAAGTTCATATCAACTATAGGAAAAGGGATATTTTCGTGGCCACAGAAAAGATTTCATACAGTAATGAAGCATTAGAGCAGTGATGGGCAACTTGGACGCTTCCAGGCCTTCTCAGAATTTGATCAACCCTGATATGACCTCACCTGCCTGTAGCCTTCTAGTAGTCATGAAGACAATGATTAGCTGGTTCAGGTGTGTTAGATTAGAGTTGGAGCTAAACTCTGAAGAAAAGTGGCCTGGAAGGGCCAAGTTTTGCCCACCCCTGCTTTAGAGCAGGGGTGTCAAACTCAGTTCCTAGAGGGCCACAGCGATGCACAGTTTAGATATAACCCTAATTAAACACATCTAATCAAGCTAATCTAATCATTTAGGCCTATTTGAAAACTACATGGTATGTGTTTTGGAGCAGAGTTGGAACAAAACTCTGCAGGAACTGAGGTTTGACCCACCCCTGCATTAGAACATGTAGCAAGGATCGAAATCGTAAAGGGACATTAATTTGCAAGGCAGAATCAGAAACTCATGTAGTTTGTGCACAAAAGTTTTATTAACTAAACGTTAACACACATAACTAATGTAAACAAACAAACATACAATCACTCATGCATGGGGAAAGGGCAAATGAGACTTGATGGATGAAACATCAGGAAAACCAGAGAATGAAGCTACGAAAAGAGCCAGTTAACCACCTGAGTAAAACCATCAACGCCGTTTTAGAACGGGGTCTACAGCTTCTACTAAACCTCTGTTTCGTTTAGGTAAAGTACGATACCTTGCAGCTTGGGTCGTGACGAGTGTACGGAGCAGTCTCGGATGAAAGTCGATGGTTGCAAGGTTTTGACCTTTGCGATCCCGTTCTCAGGTGAAGAGTGATGAACTCCAATGATGTTCTGACTTGATGGTGATTGGGAGTTTCTTCCCTGTGGAAAGTGAAAAAAGAGCTAAGAGAGACATCAGCTGAGATACTACGATCTTTGGTGAATGGAAAGGCAAGACCCGAGGCCTGGCGCAGACTTAGGGTGCCCTTAGCAAACTAGTTCAGCATCCCCATAGCTATCAACATCTTCTCGGCTTCTCCACATGGCTAGCAATCAGAAAGTTTCAGCAGAAGACCCGGGCGGAATCGGTTGTGAGCCTTGAAAGTCTGAGACGCACCTTCAGGATGGGCTTGGTCCACTGAGAAAGGCTGAATTCCAAGCGGAAGGCTGGAATAGGAGGGAAAGTTTATGACTCTTTGTCTCCGAACATGGTAATTTGCAACTAATTTGTAACTGGATTGGATGTTGATGCATAGACTACTAAAGATTCTTAGAACACTAATATGTTGCATAAATATCAATATATAATATACACTCTCGTTTAGATCATCAGAACACTAATTCATAGATACTAAACATGGTATATGTAAGGTTACATGAATGAGTGGTTCTATCATAAGCCTGCATAAAACAATACAATACAAAAGACAAATATACAAAGAAAAAGTAAACAACATACACAATGACCTAAGCTATGTGGTTCATGACAAGAAAGTTTTTTTATGAATAATTAGAAGAGAGTCATTCTCTGGGCATTGGTTCTTTCCTAAAGTGGAAAATGAGTGCGAGTTGCTTGCCCCGCATCTTTGGGCAATAAAAAACCATGGTTAGTAGTGCAGCATGGTTTGCCCAATGGAACCAGAGCGTGTTACTGCCTGGTCTGCGAGGTTAGAAGTGATTCGGGGCAAGGTAGTCCAGAGAGCCCCTCTAAAACAAAATACAAAAAACTGTTTGTCTGATTGGTCAGACACTGCATTGATGCTAAATATGATAACTGCAGTTGAAGTAATTTATGCAAAAAAATCATAAAGTACATGGAGCGAAAAACAAATCGTGTCCACCCCCCCCCCACTGGTTTGAACTGACACAGAGCCCCGTGCTGACCCTGAAAGCTGGTGGGTGTGGTTAAGAGCGTGTAATAGGTCAAATGTCAAGGTTTAAATAAATACAAAAGAAACAACAGTTAATCATGTTATCAGTTACAAAGCAATCACGTTATGACCGATTAGTCAGATTTACAGCAGATAAACTGTCCTCAGCTTTTCACTTAAAAAAACAACAAAAAAAAAAGGTTGGAAAATAATAAGATTAAGATCTGAATGGACGCTAGAGGGACAGGGACATATAATTAGTATAAGGTTAGAGGAATTTCGAATCTTGCTAATACATGCTATAATAATTTTTTTTTTCTTTTGCACATCAGAGTATCCTCCAAGTCAGCCACCAACAAAAGAGAGACTTTCGTCCATTGTCACCGTTTCGCCAATCTTGTACAGGAGAAGGAAGCTCGTTTTTTAATAACATTACTCGAGTTCAACAATGCGAGCAGCAGTACTTCAAAGAAGTCAAGGGAGGTGCTCTTGCACTGCTCTGCATTTGACAGACGATGCATAGGTATTTGATGTGGAAAGAGATTTTGGCTGCCCCATGCCAATCTTTCGTCTAGTACTGTGTTAGGCAACAGTGGACATGGTTGAGTCCCGGAAGGTAAGTAGTATCCTTGAAATTCAACGGAGGAATTCCTTTTCAGAGGTGCCTTTAAGACATTAGGCGGACTGGTCCATGAAACTGTCCTTTAGCCATCCAGCAGGTGTGTCTTTCAACCTATTTATAGGGTTTTGTCGTCTAACTGTTGTTAGCTATGCACACGCCGGCAAATTTCTCTGAAGAAGAAGAGGTAAAAGGCAAGGCTTCCGAGACTGGGCAGATAATGCAAAGTGTGAACTTCACTCAGGCATCACAGCACAAGTCTGCACAGGATCTTCTGCTGGGAGGAAGCAGTTGGAGTGACATGTGAAGAAGCAGGTGTTGCAATTCATGCTAAAATTGTTTGCAGGGGTTCTGTTCGCTTTCATCACCTCTATCTCTTGTTCAAAATGATCATTTTGATCCATCTGGTCATTCTGATTTTCTAAACATTGCTTAAATCTTTTTATCTCACTCATTTTAGAGAGACCAGCAGTTATTTGAGGGGTCAGAGTTGTCATGGCTTTCTCAAGGCGCTCTCGTTCCTCCAATACCTTTATAGTCAGCGTCAGATCTTTACTTTCAATGGTCCCCAGTGTCTTGAAAAAAGCCTTCATCTGTTTGAAGGTTGATTCCCACACATTCTCATTCAGTTTCTGATAATGGTCTTCATCATCATCTGAATCACTGCCAACGGCTATGTGTTTTTCTACACTTTTGTCTGCATACACAGCTGTGTTGTTGAACTTGAAATGGGTGGGATGTCCCTTTTTATTCTTTTGACAGGGCAGATCTGCTGCTTTGATGGCTTCTAGAGCTGGGACGTCTTTACCATCTGCAAATGTCACCAAAATAATTATGTTCTCTGCAATGTCTTTTCCAAAAATTGACAAGACTGAATCAAATATATACTTCTGGTTGGCACTCAGGCGGACAAGAGAAGCCTGGACAACTAGGCAAACGGCATCAATGTGATCAATTCCCAACGGGCTACAAAGAAAGCTTTTGACCTGCTTTGTGATCAGTTTATCATGTGTGATTCCTTTTGTTAGAGGGTAGCACACGAACAAAAGAGGGGAGAAGGAGTGTGAGCTACGATTGGAGAAGAGTGAAGGGGAGAATTTGAAAGCCAGGCTCACTGTACAGCTCATAAGATGAAATATTAGATGTCTGACTCTCAGCCTGTGTGCGATTTGTCACTTCATTGATTAGTTTGAAGCGATAGGGATCCTGCCACTTTACACCTAGTATGTAGTTGACCATCACATTGATGAGTGTGGTTTTTCCTGCACCTGTCGATCCCAACAGAAGAATTACTTTGTTTTTCACATCCTCCACTTTTCTTCCAAAGACATACTGATTAAAATCATTCTCTTTCATTTTTTGGTATAGATTCAGTCTATAAATGGAAGGATTCCCCTTGTTTATACATGAAGATTGATTTTTGAACAGCCCACTTCCAACCTCTTCTGAATGAGTTACATGCCTTCAGACAAATGCATGGAGGAAGAACAAACTGGCGATGTCTGAACCTCGGGGAGGGCGGACAGCGAGGTATTAGCAATCAGTAGAGACACAAATTTGCGAGAAGAGCTTCAAGAGTCACTGTGTAATCTGTCTCTTTTTTCAGTTCATGCAGAATGCACTCCCTGTTTGTAGATTTCACAGACTTCCACGGCTTTTCATTTTCATGTTCCTTTGTGCATTCTCTGGATTTCAACACGTATCCAGTGATCAGAACTCCCTCACCCACAGATGCAGGAACATCCCAGACTAAAGTTGCTGACTCAGATTTGACTTGTTTTACGGTAGGTGCTCCAGGAGGAGCACATGGACGAGTCCTGGAGAATGATGTTGTGTCACTTGTCGGACTTACTCCCGGACGACACACAGCCTTGCAGGTAAAACAATATTCTTTATATGGTTGTAACTGCTTGACAGTGACCTGATCAGCAACTCCATCAGTATACACCTCTGTCCATTCAGTGCTCTGTGCAGACTGATATGAAATACAGTACGAGTCCACACAGCTAACACCACGATCAGGGGGTTTGATTTGCAAATGAATGCAGTCGTGCTCAGCACTCAAGAAAATCGGCATTGGTGGTTTTGAAGGAAGCTCATACTGTGAGCTGATGAGTCTCCCTCGTTCATAAACATGAATTGAAGAGGAAGTACTGAGTTCATCTGGGATTGATGCAATGCAGAATTCAATGCTTTCTTTCCCTTTATTGGCTTCTTTGAAATCTTGGAAGGCCTGTATGTTTTCCCTGGTGAATACTGTTACATCCCCTGAGAAAAACCATTTCTCTGTCTTCTTTGAAGAGTTTAGATTATAAAGTACTTGCTCTCCACTGTTACAGGATTGCTCCTTAAGGTAATTCCCCAAGTCTGAAAGGTACGGTTCGTCTTCGTTTAAGGATGAGATTGCGAAAGACCGCAGGGGCATACGTAAGTAAATGTGAGACCGACTTTCCCGACACCTTGTCCCCGGTACGTTGCTGAGAAGATAAGACACTGGCACACAGGCGACTCGCTCGTTTAGATACTTGGTTACCAGAGCCCCCTGAAATGGGGATCTTTCATTTCTGTTCAGATAATCTGCAAGCTCCTGTTCCTCTTCTCCTCCACTCCTTATGGATGGAAGTAGCCTGCTGAGATGGTTTTGAAGAACGGTTTTGTACTCTGAGAGAAGATCTTTACATTTTTTGATCTTGTCTTTGATTTCAGGGAATTGAATGGCAATATCGTCCCTCATCAGATCTTGACATTGAACGTCACAATCATCCAGTCCATCCATGATCCGTTGGGCTCGTCGTACCAGGCTAACACTGATCTCCCTGACTAACTGAGCAGCTGCCGAATCTAGTTTTTTCAGAGGGTAAAGCCACACGGTCATGGGCACGGCATTCTCTCCATGTTCTCCCAACAGTTTTGGTAGCTCCGAGTACACCTTGATGGCATCTACATAGGAGACTGGATTGTTGTCCAGGGCAAAATCGCCATGAAAAGTGCAGCTGAACTTGTTCATTTTCTCTTGTTCCATTTCATTCATTTTCAAAGATGCCTGACCCTCTATTGATATTAAAGGTATCTTTCTGATAGACGCTTGGAGGTCACCTTGTATGTCTTGATGGTTTTCATTAGACGAAACCTCACGATCAAAAATAAAGAATGCTTGAGCTCCATACAGTAGAGCTGTAACAACATGTGTGGCCAAGCCCTCCTGAAATACATTGCAGTGCTTTACATTTCCTGCGCCAAGATGCTCCATAGTTAACTGCTCAAAACGTGAAGTTGTCCGATACTGCAAGGTGACTCGAGACTGATGTTTGGACTTCTTGTTGTCATTTAAATAGTCTGCTGATCCTTTAACACTGACTAATCCACTCAGAAAGCTGGCTTCAAGAGATGCAGAAACATTCAGAGCTGCTACTTTGTCTTCACTAGAGTCTGAGGCAATTATTTTGAAGTCAGTATTTGGCTGTGGCCGTATGTTAATATTCTTCTTCAGCATTTCAAAGTCCCAGAGAGATATTCCTTTAAAGAATGTATATGTTGCCTGTTAAATTCAGCCAAAAAAACAAACAAAGAAACTTGCTACTACCAAACAAATACAATTTAATTTCAGTTTCCGTCTCCTAAGGCCAGATTAATTTTGTCCTCTGTAATGGGCATATTTTTTTGTTTATATCTTTAGGCTTATTAAATTCCTCTGGTTAATTACTGTTGTATCTTCACAAGGACACCGTTATGCAAAACTAAATGTTGGAATAGTCAGAAATATGTATAAATATCATAATGTTGTTGTGCCATAGAATATGGGGGTCTTTCATAGATCATAGATCTTTTGTAGCCTTGTGCTTTTAAAACAATTGTAAACGAGGGGGTATTACCGTACATTGTGTTTTTTATGATGGGGCTTAATTCAGCACAAGAAAAAAATTCAATTGCTTGTCAAAAGGGTTGCATGCCACTGGCTTAGATAATGTTTAAGAAAAACAGAAACTGAAATGTTCACCATAATTTCCATTCCCTCAAACCCATGTATGTATGTCATCTTATTTCATGTCACTCTTGATTTATTGTGATTGTATTACCTGGAATGAGAGCATCGCTCCTGCAGTCATACAGCATTCCCAACTGAAATGGTCGGCCAAGACAAGCCAGTTCTATAATGCCATCAGACATGTTTCTGAAGAAGATAGTTGTGGCCTCAGTTCTGAAATATGCCTTCCCGTTCTACAAAATAAATCATATGTATATGTAAATTAGGATGATTAACATTATTTATCTAATTAATTACTCAATGTTGTGATAAATCTAATAATCACATATTGGCTGAGAACTTGCCCACAAAGTATGTTAAAGCCTATTGTGTTACCATGTTGAAAAGCATGGAAATAGCCGTCACAATACGTAGCTTAAATTTGTAAAAAAAAATTCTTTTCATTTCTTTGTGGCGGTGAACTATCTCTTTAATTAGGTTTTTAGTAATAAGGATTTTCATTAATTGTATATATAAAACAGGTAATGAGATGTAATATATGTTAGGGCTGGGCGATATGGCCAAAAAAAATGATCACGATAATTTTTTTTTTTCATGTCAGTCGATATCGATAATCATCACGATCATTTTCACATTTTTCTAAAGGCAGGTTTTTGCTCCCAATTGAAATTTGTATAAATCAGACCGATAACTGTGGTTTTAAACTACTCTTTCTGGTCAGAACATGACAAGCACTTCACGTTTTTGAATTCTTTACCATTTTCTAGTTATTTTTTGGTCTTTCATAGTAGCACACATTTAGATCATGATAACCAAAGGTAAAACCACACATATAGCAAGTCAATACAATGGTAAAAAAATTACATACACTACCTGCAACCATATAGTCTAAATACATTAAGATGACAGTAAATGCAAAACCGCTAGGCAAGAACTTAATCACAAAAATACTGTAATATATCACTCGGTCATCCATTATACGTGTCTACATTCAGCGGGGCGTCGATAGGGGAGGAAACGGGTGACAGAGTGCCAGGGGCCAGGGGTCTGTGGGGCCCGCGACTCACATCGCTGTTTAGTGCCGCGTGACAGAGTCGTAGCAAATTAAACAAATCTGCTCTAGTGAGCTGCGCTGCCGTTTGAACTTGAGCTGAGCGGATAAATGATCGGTGTGGCTTCAAATGAGTACCACTTTTGGCACATAAACATTGTATCGAACATTTATCGAACTCTTATCATTTTATTGAGGAAAATGATATCACGATAATTATCGTTATTGTTTTATCACCCAGCCCTAACTGCCAGTAGGTGGCAGTAAATGTCTTAATGCATAAGTCGTTCATTCGTTCATTCATTCATTTGATTAATTCGTTCAAATGGCTGATTCATTTAGGAATGAAGTAAATGGCTCTCTTTATAAATGGGCCTTTGAGTCATTGGTTCACCCGATTTGTTCAAAACACTAAACACCGCTGTGTTACTCGGAGACGCACAACAGTTCTGCTGTGGCTTTAATGTGTAATATTTGCATTTGCAAAACGGAGAAAACAGACATTTTGTCTATACTATAACACAATATTAAATTCTTATTTATTGAACTGTTGTATAAAATAAATATTACATTTGCACGCTGTTCTGGACACAAACAGCACTCGTGTGATATTGCACATTTGTTAATTGCATTTAAAAATGTAACACGTGAATTAATAAGTTATGGGGAAAAAAGTAACATGTTAAATTAATATTTACATTAGGGCTGTTGATTTGTTTAATTAGCAGCATTTTATACCATTAAACTGTTCCTTGAACCCATTTAAAATAATGAAAAGATAAACAATACATATTGTTTCCTATTCTTGTTTTAAATGGTTCAGTCTTTAGAATATAAAATTAAAACTAAAATTTAGTGGACTAAATGTTTACTTGTCTTTCCCCTCTAGCAGTACCTTATGGCCACATGGTGCCAAAAGTGGTGGATGGTTCATGTATTTGGTCTATTTCAGGCATTCTCTGTTTGCATGAGACAGAAGACACATCATTTCTATCCCCACATGCTGAGTATATCTGCATTAATTAACAAATAATATTATTTTTAATTACATTTATTTTGCAGGGCTTGCCAAATGGATTCAAAGAATTTGTTCAGCATCCGTTCATGCGGAGTACTAAGAAAGCTGTGCATAATGTATTTTGAAAGCTCTGTAGTGCAATGACGGAAGACTTTAAAAAAAGACAGATTGCAACTGGCTGTTGTCACTAATTTGCTACAAGCACCTTGTAAAATAATAAGAATAAGCATTATTTGTAAAAGAAAACACACTGGTCTTGGGTTTCTAGATAAATGAGTGATTTATTCATTATTGCATGTTGTTAGGCAGTGCAAAAGGGAAATAACATAAGTATGCTCTTATGTGACAGCAATACAGCTCAATAACACATCATAAAAGATGAAGATCTGTAAGGATGGTTCATTTTAATCTGTAATCCGGAGTTATAGAAACATACAGAAGATAAGCATTTTATGCCATCACTTTCAACAGCAAGAAAGTAGTACATCACACATTGTGTTGTTTAATGTCTTTTTCATTGTTTAATGTCTTTTTCATTGTTTTTCTCTTTTATGTGAATTCTTTTCCTTTCTTCTTCCTCTTTAAATCTGTTCTTCTTGTCTAGTTCCTTCTTTTCTTCTTCTCTCATCTTAAAAGCATTCAATTCCTTCTTGTATCGTTCTTTCTCCTCCTCAGTTTGTTTATATCTTGCGGAAATAGTTGAACCCATATCCTGCCAAAGTTGACTCCATTTAATGGTAGAAGATATTATAGTTTTTTCAGGTATATGACGTCAAAAGAGAGAAAGAGAGAATTCTGTTACAATTGTGGAAATTCAAAGTACTTTTTTACCAGTTTTTGTTAACATTGCACTAGCTTTTGTTTAATTTGTGCTAACACGAGCAGCATAAAAGCAGAATCACGTAAAAGATTTCAGTTACCCCTATCATTTGTAAAAATCTTTGAAATGAACATTGTGGGCAAAGGGCCTCAGTATTGATAAAACACTTTAGCTAAAGTACAGGGATGTGATTCATCCGGTTATTTCGGCCTAAAATCATGTGTGATACTGGTTACTGCATGATGACTGAAATCCTGAAATGGCCTTGAGCAATTAACTAAATAAACTGCGAAAAGGTTATGTTTTCTAATACAAACAGACGGAATGGTAGAGTGCTGGACAGTTAAAAGGCTTCAAACGGTAGAATCAGCGCTGAAGCGTGTTACTCACCCGGAAACTTTTTAATGAATGCTGGTGAGAATTTGAGCTTAGTACTATCATAGAATTCACAACGGTTGTGATGTAATTATATAAATATAGGCTATAGTCTGGCACGCTACATGTCTGCTGTAAATGCTAGCTGCGCTAGAGTAGCTTTCATTTTTCATTTCTAATGTTAACTTTCATTTTGCATTTGGGAACGCAACATTCGTCATTAGAATCGTTTATAAATGTGTTGTTGTTTACAAAGAGAAGCGTCACATGATCCTTCAGAAAGCATTCTAATATGATGATCTGCTGCTCAAGAAACATTTAACTGTTATTTTATTCAATGTTAAAAAACGTTTTGCGTTAACTTTTTTGTGGAACAAGATACCTGCCACTCAAAACATTTTGGTACATTTTTACTAGAGAGAGAAAAAATAATTTTATTCAGCATACATTAAAGGATGGAAGTGAGTGAAAAAGTGAAGACATTTAAAATGTTGATCAAAGATTTCTATTTAATAAATGCTTTTATACATTTATTGATAAGGCCAAATAACTGCAGTTCATAACTTATCAAAGAATCCTGAAAAATAAAAGATATTACCATTTCCACAAAGAGAAGCCAGCACAACTGTTTCAACATTGCTAATAATCAGAAAGTTTTCTTGAGGTCAAATCATTGTAGTGTTTCTGAAGGGTCATGGACACTGAAAAAGGAGGAAGTATGGCTGACAATCAGTTTTTTCACAGGATATAAAAGAATTTATAATATATAAAAATAGAAAACTTTTTGTATATGTAATACAATTTCACAATATTGCTGTTTTTCTGTATTTTTGATCAAATAAATGAGCCTTGGTGAGCAGAAGAGATTTATTTCAAAATCATTAACTAATGTTTCCAAACTTTTGGCAGGTACTTTAATAATAACAATTCTATTAATACTTTATTATTATATTATTATCATGATTATTAAATGCTGCTTTTTATTTTTTCAGGACAATAGTATGTATTATTACAATATAATATATATCTTTTAATGTGATAAAATCTAGGCTATGTATTTTTAAGTAATAAGTGCTTGGGGCGTTGTCAGATTTTCCTGCTTTTTTGTCTCTAGTTGATCACATGCCTGAAAGTAATGTTTTGTGTATTCTACGTTTATACTTGTTCAAAATAATCACTTCAGCAAAGTTTGTGTTCTGTTTATTTTGTATTTAATTTTCTGTTATTCAATAAATACACATTTAAAACATGTTTATTTGCAGTGCATGACTATCCATTAAAAATATTGGCCAGATATTATACAGACATTTGGCATTATTAGGACCAGCAAACTAATTCCTCCAGTGCATTATCATACATTATATTCAGTATTTTATAGTTTACACCTGTAAACTGCACCTGGCTAGACATAACAGTTTCTTTGTTATCCCATCCTCTATGCCAAAAATGTAGTGAGTTTCCTGCATATGTCATCATAGTGGTCTCATTTCAGAAAAGTAACCATTATAAAATAGACTAGTTTACAACCCATAGGGAATGACAATCTAATTCCTTTCTAACTTTGAAATGTAATGGTTATTTTCCAGAAATGAGACCACTTCAGTGAAGTACAGCTACCGTGTCTACACTAGGAGCAACCGCTGTCAGCTTTCTACATTGCACGTGTCAAAGCAAAAATTCCAAATCCCTTTGACCAAATGTCAGAAGTAGCACAGTTATGTGGAGTATGGCCAAACCACTGCACTAGAGGGTGCATCTTGTCAGCTCTCATGTACAGTTAGTGTTTTTTTTTGCACAGGAAAGTTCAATGCAAGCGGTTGTCATGGTAAGAAAAATAATATCTGCTTGTAATAGGGAGTTAAAAGATCATGCAGCTAAGGCCATTGGTAATATTGAGAATAAAAATAGGAAAAATCAGCAACAGTGCTGATTTGACATTTTACATAATTTCACACGATGTTATAGATCACGCAAAATCTTAATTTTTAATTTTTAAGTATTTTTATAACTTCATATTCAAAATTTTAATTTTCAATTTTACTTAAACACTTTTCTCACATTACTTAAATACATTAGATGGGGAAAGTATTTGTCATTTGTAACTAGATACTTTTTAATGTATTTGTGCCCATATCTCTTTGCACAGACTGGGCAGGGAAAGTAAAAGTGAAACAAAGTGAAGATTTATGAATTTGATAGCAAGCTGGGGAAAAAAGTTGCTTGTTTATTTATTTATTTTTAATAAAAAATTTTGGGAGTGTTACCATTGTGGTGAAGTGTCAAACTTGCTTGGTTTAAATTCAAGAATTCAAATTGCTTTAATAAAAAAAAACCTACTATTATGGGATTGCCATGGATGTAACCAGTAGACTACAAGCATGTGTAAGAAAAAGTTAAACGGTTAGCTAACAATACTAGCAATGTAAATGTTAGTTATTTTGACATGTCAAATTTAGTTGAGTTTAAAGGCAGAGTAAGTGATTTCTGGTAGCCAATGTTGATATTTGAAATCACCAAAACAAACACGCCCCTACCCCAAAAGGGTCTTGCCCCTATTTTGATAGCTCCGCCCCACACATACGTACGCAAACCAGGCAACGATTAGTTCTGTGAAACAAAGCAAAACCAATGTCACTGTTTTTTTTTTTTTTTAGTCTACGGATGGCAGCGGCGTGTCGCAACAGAACCCGGCAGCAGTTTTCTGTCGGG
Source organism: Sinocyclocheilus anophthalmus (assembly GCA_018155175.1). Lineage (NCBI taxonomy): Eukaryota > Metazoa > Chordata > Actinopteri > Cypriniformes > Cyprinidae > Sinocyclocheilus > Sinocyclocheilus anophthalmus. Next base: position 2,459 of record JADLZN010005762.1, on the reverse strand, counting down.
ATTTATTTCACGAGTTCACACTTTCTTATAATTAATAAATGTTATGCGTATTTGGCGTGCTGTCCAGGGAGAGGGGTCCGAGCTCGGTGTTCAGCCCGGCCCAAAAGCGCTCCCCCAAAAAGCAATTTAAAACAGGACAGCAGCCAGATACGTGCATTTACGACCCCCCAAAACAAGGCTTAATATTATAGGGGTGCTGGACGTCCTTTGGTGTACATTTATTGCGGCAGTATCTAGGAAGGTTTAGGTTTTGTGGAAGCGTTCCGTGCTGAAAGAGAGAGCTAGATAAGATAGAAAAAGGCTCTTGCGGGAGTGGCTACTGCTGCGACAGTAGGGAAATACAGAGAAGGCTCCTGCAGGAGCAGATACTGCTGAGGCAGTGGGGAAATACAGATAAAGGCACCTGCGGGAGCAGACACTGCTGCGGCAATGCGGAAATATAGATAAAAGGCTCCTGTAGGAGCAGTCACTGCTGCGGCAGTGGGGAAATATAGATAAAGGCTCCTGCGGGAGCAGTCACTACTGCGGCAGTGGGGAAATACAGAAAAGGCTCCTGCGGGAGCAGACACTGCTGCGGCAGTGGAGAAAAACAGAAAAGGCTCCTGCGGGAGCAGACACTGCTGCGGCAGTGGGGAAATACAGATAAAGGCTCCTGCGGGAGCGGGAACTGCTGCGGCAGTGTGGAAATATGGAAAGCTCCTGCGGGAGCTGGCACTGCTGCGGCAGTGGGGAAATAGAGGTAAAGCTCCTGCGGGAGCAGGGTGCTGTTGGGATGGCTTGGGTGGGGATGGGGGGCATTTTTTTTTAGAGCAGAGTGGGGGGATTTTAGTGTAATAGGATGGATGGATTATGTGATGTTAAGGGGGGTTGGCTATGGTGGGTCAAGGGTTCGAGTGAATGGGATGGGTTGGCTCCTGCGGGAGCGGTCACTGCTGCGGCAGTGGGGAAATACAGATAAGCTCCTGCGGGAGCAGACACTGCTGCGGCAGTGGGGAAATACAGAGAAGGCTCCTGCGGGAGCAGACACTGCTGCGGCAGTGGGGAAGCTTCTCAATAAAAAATTACAGAGAAGGCTACTGGAGCAGACACTGCTGCGGCAGTGGGGGAATACAGAGAAGGCTCCTGCGGGAGCAGACACTGCTGCGTCAGTGGGGAAATACAGGTAAAGCTCCTGCGGGAGTAGGGTGCTGTTGGGATGGGTCATTATAGATGGATTGGGTGATGTCAAAAAGGGGTTTAGCCGTGGTGGGTCGGTAGTTTGAGTGAACAGGGATTGACTGGCGTTAGAGGGGGTGATTCTGAGGCGGGAGTGGTCGGAGGGATGGGTAGGGGCATGGCGGAAAGAAGAGCAGGCATGCGAGATGTAGGAAGACAGCTGCCGGGACCGCTTGCGGAGGCGTGCTCACGCTTGGGACGGCTCTGGGAGCTATAGCTGAAGAAAGAGGGGGAAAGAGAGGGGGAATGGTGGGCATTTGGGAAATACAGGTAAGGCTCCTGCGGGAGCAGACACTTCTGCGGCAGTGGGGAAATACAGAAAAAGCTCCTGCGGGAGAGGACACTGCTGCGGCAGGCGGAGGGTACCTGCGGGAGCAGTCGTACTTGAGGCAATAAGGGGCGATTGAAAACTCCTGCAGAAACGGGGTGCTAAATGGAGATGGATGTGTGCACTGAAGTGTTTTATTATGTTGGTTTTGTACTATCATGGCATTCAGAAATAAAATGCCAATGAGTGGCTATAAATGGTTAACCACTGTATCGAAAGTAAGATACATTTGTCTACACTAACACACTACCCTAAATGTAAATGATAGTGTTAACAAAGCAAACGTGAGATAAAAACACTTTTGTTGCAGTAACCATGAAATTTGAGCAATCTTCTTCAAGTCTTTGATCTCATTTATCAAGTGTTATAACCCATGTTTCACATTTTTGCAAGAGCAGTGCTGTACCAGGTGAGCTACCAAGCAAGTTTACCATGTCAGAAAAGCCATAGAGCCGGTTATGTGATGTGTCAAAATATATTATTTAGTAAATTTACGCTATGATAAAAGTGTTTTGAGGTTATAACATAGAATTGTTCAAGGAACCGCATGAAAATAAGTCTTAATCATTGATAATCTACTTCTGTTATCAATTGGTGCAAACAAGAATAAAAGTTCTTGGTGTTTTACTGCCACCAGTGTTTATTTCAGCTGGAAACTGCTGTGAATTGTATAAATAGGTACGTGTTTGGATTTTTCCTGAAGCTAAAATCAAACGAGTCAGTGTTTTGAAGAGCATATTGATGTTTTCAAAAACTTTTCCTCAATGCTTTCATGTATGTGCTTCACAATTTGTTTATGATGAAACAGTGCTAGTCTGTTGGCAGTTCAGCTACAATCAGAACAAGCTGGAGTCTGTGACAGCTTGTGGGATATGGAGTGTATCCAAGGGAAGACAGCTGACCTTTTACTTTAGTC